>CM021101.1:644647517-644700282 GCA_007115665.2 Sequoiadendron giganteum | reverse complement strand
ATGCAATGAGAGAGGCATAATGATAACATATATTAAAGTAATTATCACCTAGTTACTTTAATGTTTGCCTAAATTGTTAACTTCTTGTCAAAATCATGAAAATCAAGAGGTGGAGATAATTGGAGTGCCATTTAAGTTCTTAAATCATGCAAAATCTGAAGAGGTGGAGTTCAACTAATGTCTTAGGCCTTGATTTTCAGTTGATTGGGTGAGTTTGAAGTCCACTTGGGTCAAACTAATTGTGACATTGAGTTTGAGGCTATTTTAGCTCAAATTACTTCAGTTTTGACCCCTTTTCTTGGGATGTTTTCATTTCTTCTCGTGGGAGAGATATTTTTAAAGTGTAGTTAACAACAGTTAACTTGCTATGACTTTTTGGAGTCCTTTTGTATATAGGAGAAAAAACTTAGGTTTTTTTCTTAGTTCTTGATTTCTACTCTTATGTTCATTGCAGAGAGTGAGAAAAGTTTTCTACCTCATTTTTAGAGTTTGATTCAACAACTTTCAACATTGATTTTTAGTTTTTTTGCAGAGGGATTCCTTTCACCTTTCAATAAAAGACCAAGTATTTTCCTTCCAGATTTTGAGTGTCATCATTTATGTATAATTTGATAGAAATTTATTGTGTTCAAATATGAAACCTCTATTTTTCTATCTCATTCATAAGTTTATGTACACTTTTTTAGTTCAATCTCACAGGTCATATATTGTGCAAAAGATCAGTTTTTTTTATCTTTCTAGTTGTGAAAACATTGATTTTCTTTCAAGGAGGATAAAGTTGTCAATCCTTTGTATGAATCACTTATGTGTTTTAGTTGTTCAAATTAGGTTGTGCAAAATAGATATATTGAGGGGTACTTGTGAATCAAATTGCATTTTCATAGTCATTTAGGTGCATCACCATCCTTTTAAGTTCAGTTTTTCCATTCATTTTAATCTTTCTATCTCTTTTCCTGCATAATCATTAGTTCCTTAGAAAATCAAAAGGGGAACCAATCCATAATCTGGAGGTCTATCTTCACTGTAGGGTACCCATAACCTGAAGATATTCCAATGTTTCAACAAGATTAACTGAGTCTAGGCTTAGCTAGGGTGCAATCCTAGTTGATAACAATTATGTGGTGCCATAAAGTTTTGAGGTTGTTAGTTTGATAGGTTTTGGATATTGTGCTATTGATTAAAAAGCATTGAGATCTCAAGGGTGGGCCCCTCCTTTCTAATTCAACTAAAGAAGAGCCAAAATAAAGTGAAACTATTGATCATTTTCTTAAATCAACAACTTTATATTGTTGTGCCATTGGTTAGAATTAAAGTCATCTCTTTGAGTGGGTTTGCCAATAAGATAAATATTTGTGCTTCTCGATGCCACGTGGTGACACCACACTCTTCAAGAAATTTGATAGATCTAACACCTCTTTTTGTTGTGCCATTGGTCAAAATTCTTTTAAGGTACAACATTCCTAGACTGTCTTCAAAGCTGTTGGATTCTCAAAGTTTTTAGCCATCCAATCTTTTGACTACCGATTTAAAAAGGTATCCACCAAAAATATGAATATGTCAATGATTCTTCAATACTTTTCCAAATCAACTTTGCTAGTTTAGATTCACTCGAGTAAAATCAGGTCATGCTTGACTCTAGTTGAAGAGCACATAGTGATGATTTTTTAGTTTCTTATCATGTATAAATAGAGTGATGCTTTGAATATTAAGCAAGGGGAAGAGTTTTATAATAGTCTAGTACCACTGCAAACTCAACCTTTAAGGTGATATTTGAAATTAATATAAGAAGACATGAATCATTTTATATGACTGTGATTCTAACCTTTTATGTAAATTGTTCCGTAGAAATATATGAAATAAAAGAGTTGTCTTTCTATGCTCATTTTTTCATTGTATTATGATTTTTCTCCCAACTCTTCATCTTATTGATAGCCTTGATTCATTTGTTCAAGATCAATTATTTGTTTGTTGATTGATAATTGTGCATATACTCGCCCTTTAGAACATAAGAAAATATTTGTTATTATGAATAATTACAGAATCACGTGCAAGCTCTTAGTATTGATTAAGAACTTTATGGTTTGACACATCACCTTTGTTTAGTTTTATCTTTTGATCTTTTCTTTTTCTTCTTATATCCTTTATAAAGATTAAGTATCTTACGAAAAATTGACTTCTAAAATCTCAAAAGGTTATCTCATAGGTTTTGTCCCACATTTACGAGTTTTTCCATTTTGGTACATATAAGCATCTAAAGTGTAAATTCGAATATTAATAAGATTGATAACCTCCCCAAAAGTCCCAATGCTTCACCCTTATGAACATCACACTAGATTCAATAAGTGCTTACTAGACCATTCATTCTCATGAGAAATGAATTTATGTGAACCATTACTCATGAGTCAACAAATTTGACTAACAAAATTACATAAGTGAAAAATCTCTTACTTATAAACTATTTTATTTTCCAAATATAATACCAGAACATATTATTGTTTATTACATTTTAATTAACCTAATATATCATCAATTTAAACAAATTTTGATTTTTTTAAATTAAGGATTGCTACAAAATCATTCAGCTTGGCTTCTCCACGTGGCAAACTATACACTTCAAACTGCATACTCAGATATTCATGCGAAGAGTTGGGATAAAAACCATTTCATCAATACACATTTCGACAAAACAATTACAGCAAAGCATATTAACTTTAAAACAAAAAAAGGTATTTACTCTTTCTAACGATGCGCCCTGTGGCAAATTGATCGAAAACCCTTAAAGCTCAGATACCAACCAGTTTAATGGCTGCACAGGTCGCCCCGCGAGCGGGTCTGCCTATAAATTCACATCGACCAAGTTCAAGTCTTATTCATGGCGATCATTTTCATCAGAAAGCTCGAGTTCTGAGTTTTCCTCGAACACCGGAATTCAACCCTCTGTACGTAAATTCATTATCGTCGCACAAGGGCAGAGTGAGGGCGCATGCCGCCAGCCGCAGTGATTTCAATGAGTCGGCTTCCCGGCTGACGGAGGAAGCCCGCAAAAAGGCCGCGGAAGCAGCCAAAAGCGTCTCCGATGCCGCCAAAACCATGGCGGACGCCGCCAAGGAGCGCGTTGAGGACTTTCAGAACGAACGAGATCTTAAGCGGCGGTTTCGGCGGGCCGCGGCCGCCGCCAATGAAAGGCTGGGGGACTTGGCCTTCGAGACCCGGAGGACCCTACAGAGGTGGAATCGCCAATTTAGGGTTTCTGATCGCATAGAGGAAGCGGCGGACTTGTTCAGACAGGAGCTCAAGAGAATCGATCGTGAGTTCGGTGTTGGACAGAAGAGTCGCGCGCTTTCCATGGATTTTCGAAGGAATTGGCCCAGGGTATGTACTAATTGTACTTTTGTTTTTGGAGTGTGTATTGAGACTACTCCAATCTACAAGAGCATAGTAGATGCTATTCAAATTCTGCTTAATATACAAAAAAAGACATAAAGTTTACTTTATTTACTCGAAAGTGTATGGATTCTACTTACTTTTATCAGAAAGCGCACAAACCTTATTGAGTTTATTCAAAGGTGCTATTTCTACTTAATCTATGAGAAAGTGCAGTGTTTTTATATTTAATTTTACATGAAGTGCATAAACTTAACTTAATTTCTGGAGCATATGGATTCTACTTACTTTATCAGAAGGCGCACAAACCTTATTCAGTTTACTCAAAGGTGCTATTTCTACTTAATCTATGAGAAAGTGCAGTGTTTTTTAATTTAATTTTACATGAAATGTATAAACTTCGCTTAATTTCTGGAGAAAGTAGATTTAATCCACTTAACTTACGAAAACGTGTTTAAATTTTAGCTAGGACTTGCAGTTTTTTAAAAACAATTCTCGAGTGTGGATCAACACTCGATCAAACTACAAGTGATAAGTAGATGATTATCAAATCTACTTAGTTTTGCTAGAAAGTACAAAAAATTTACTTCATTCACTAGAAGATACTCACATTCTACTTAGCTTATCGAAAAATGCAAAAAGTTTACTTAGTTTATAGGAAGGTGTACAATTTCTACTTAATTTATGAGAAAGACTGAAAGTTTTTACTAATTTCACCGGAAGTGCAAAAATTCTACTTAGATTAACGAGAAAGTGGGTAAATTTCAGTTTTTAAACTTTTTTGTTTTGTTTTGCTTGGGAATTCGTGATAAGAGTAATATTTTTATTGATAACTATAAACCATGATCACAAAGAGCCAAAAGGCAAACTGAAACTACAAATGCAACAGCAAACCAAACAAAAGCTACATTAAACAAAGGGGCCAAGACAACTAAAGATCATTTTATTGTCCTAGACACTGACCACTGTTGGTCCTGTGTTGTTCCTATCATAGGCATTTAGAGTGCACATCGAAGTGTGAATATGCCTATGGATACTGTGATTATCATTAAGAATGAAGTGCATACACTCTTGGATTATATCGAACTCCCCCACATTACCATTAACTGCAAGTAAGGTATCGAGGATTTCTCCCAAAGTACAACCTCTGCCCTCAGCCTCCTGGCCAATCTTGTGAAGAAGTTGATTCAAATTTCATACCCTTGATCAGGGAAACAACCATGCTAGGGTTCTTGCCTTCATTTTCTGGTTATTATGGACAGATGTGCCAATATTCTGCATTAAAGATGAAATGTCCTTTCCCCTTGGGTCTGTAGTTTCTGGTTAGCTGAATCAATTTAATGGAAGTACAGAGGATTACTGAACATATGAACTGCTGTCTATGATTTGTACACTGCTAAACACCCTCTTTTGATTGGTAAACATAGTCATTTCATAAACAAATCTGTACTTATAAACTCTGCAGTATGTAGATCTGAGTTTAGACAAAAAAAATGCACAAGAGCAATTCGCTAATCTGGATTTTATAGCATTAACATCCTTTTATCGAATTATATAAAGGTTCACATATGGTCCATGATGGTCTGCAACCTCCTTAGAAACAATATGTCTGCTGTTGCAGAGTGAGATCACAGCTCTGTGACTGTGCTGGCCACAGGAGCGACTGATTAGGAGTCAATTCAGAACTGTGCAGCCTGTCCAGACCTGTAACCAGATTCTGTGAAGGGTGGCTGAGTGGTGTGGGTGCTAATTTTTGTATATCTCCACCTGGGGGGCGCAACCCTCTCCAGCCCTCAGAACTACAGTAGCTTTGGGCGATCAGCCCCCAAACTCTAGGCACAAGACTAGAAATGTTGATCAGACCCAAGTGAAGCTCCAGCAATGGCAAACAGATCTCAGATCTCAGGCGCAGCTTCAGAATTTGTCCCTGCAATTTGTTAGAACCTGCCTCTCTTTGGCGCTTTGGGTATCTAGGAGCCCCAACAATTGCGACCTAGGGTTTTGCACTTCCAAACTCACCCAGACCTGCAAATTCCACAGGAACCTCCAAGATAACTCAACTAGCACACCTGAAATGAAAATTGGTAATGGCAAGAGGTAGGGTTTTCGTCTTGACCTTCATGTATGCTACTCAAGGGGTAATTGCCCTTGAAGCCGAATTGTTAATTGGAGAGAAATCAGCGAAAATTTTCAGTTATGTACTCCCGAAAGACCTGCTGTTCAGTTTTATATCTGCTGGAAGAATAGGGCCTAAGGCCCCAAAATTGGGTGCCACTTTTAAATTCCAAAATTTCATTTTGTTTTATTTTTTTAATTATTTTTTAATATTTTATTATTATATTATTTATATTTTAATATATTATATATTAGTGTTTAAAAACACTATTAAGAGTAGGGCAGGATTAAGGACAGAGAAAAGGGGACATGGCACTCCTTTTCTTCTATTTGTCTAGGTGAACCAACCTTTTTGGGGGTTGACATCCATCACACCCCCGCCATGGAGCTATGATTGCAGCACTTTAAATAAACCTGGGTTGAGTGTAATGTCCCCCTTTTGGATATACTTAGATTTTGCCCTAAAATCTCAATTTCAATAGAAAAGTAAGAAGTATATCTTTTTAAATTACAACTTCCAATAAACTCCGGTTTTAACCCTTCAATAATGTTAGCTAATAATTCATAAACATTTAGTTTGATTATTTGTACTGTTTGCAACATCTTTAAAGTATTTGACATATATAAGGTTCATTGATCTTAAAACAGATAAGTAACTATCAACACGAATTCAAGGTTATTATCCACTCTAAGAATCAACCATTGGGAAGATTGGAGATGAAGCCGCAATAGGATGCCCGGAGCATTTCTTCTTTCTAAGCCCAAGGGTGGATAGGCAACCCCCTTGGCCCACAAATGGCAGACATTCAGTCATTCATTATGGGTGGCCTACTTAGCATGAAATCTCATAACTGCTATCCCCCCTTGTACTTCTGTCTCTCCTTCCCATGATTGATTGTAGAGGAATAAGTAACTTAATGTTGGACCAATAACTTAGTTTGAATTGCAGTTCTTATTAGGCTCTACATAAAATGCATGGAATCAATGTATTCAAAACATATACATCAAATTGCATACCTCTATATCTATGAAATTATTTAACTGCTATAACCACAACATGCAGATGTAATAATTATTGATGCAGAAGAATTATTCTGATTGGTCTGCTGTAGTCCGCAGATATTAGTCTGCATATAGATAATTTCCAAGATAGTTCGATGCTGGCCTTGTTTGGAATCATGCCTCTTTTGTATCCTCATGGTGGAACAAACTCAACTATTCATTATGCACTCCTTTGCTAAAGGATACGTGCCTTAGTCTAATCGCTGCTCTTACTATTCTGGTTGCCACTTTTCTTTGCATCGTTCCATATCGATGGGGCACTTCATTTCAGGGTAGTAGGCTATTTTTGTTAATCATTTCTTAACCTTCATCGTATGAAACTTGACCACTGCCTTCTCTTTTAAGCTTATAACATAAGTGCTATATTATATAATATTATTTGTTTTCCAAGTGGGATTACTTCTTAGAAGCATCGATTATTTAACAATAGTTGGGTTGATATTTATATTGCTGTGATGAGGAAAAGGCAGGGGCATGACAGTCCGCCCTTCCCGAGATTGCTTGTCCTCAAGCAATTTCAAGTTTGGATGATCAAAAATGTCGACACCTTCCCAAGTTGCGTCTTCCATAGGAAGTCCTTAACACTTAACCAGATATTCCAGGATAGTTTTGTTTCTTAATTTCTTCTCCCTCATATTAAGAATGATCTTGGGTTCTAGAATCAGCTTACCTTCATCGTCCAATGGGGGCAATTCTAAACATGGAGTGACATGTTGTCCTAGCACCTTTTTGAGATGAGAGACATGAAAGACATTATGAATCCTACTATTAGCTGGTAGCTCCAATTCATAGGCAACCTCTCTCATTCTTCTCAAAATTTTATAGGGTCCATAGAATTTGGGTTTAGGCTACTTGGCTCCACTTTCCTTGATTGATGTCTATTTATAGGGTTATAGCATTAGGAAAATCAAATCCCCAACTTTAAATGTTCTTTCGGTTCTGTTTCGTTAGCATAAATCTTTTGTTGATTTTGGGTTTGATGTAGATTATCTTTGAGTGTCTTCATGATATCCATATTTTGTTGCACAAAGTCCTTTGCTCCTGGTACATGGTTTTCTTGGAGGATCAAATTTCCAAATGAGGTGGCCTCATAACCATACAAGGCCTCGAAGGGGCTCATCCCTATTGACATGTGATGTGTGGTGTTATAACAATATTCTCCAAGGTGCAACCATCGGATCCAAGCATTTTGTTGGCATGTAACATAATTCCTTAAATATCCTTCTATCCATTTGTTTACAATTTTTGTTTGACCATCAGTTTGGGGGTGGTAGCTTGTGCTTGTCGTGAGTTTCATCCTTGCTAGTCGAAAGAGTTCTTGCCAAAATAGGCTAAGGAATCGGCTGTCTCTATCATTGATGATGTTTCTAGGGAGGCCATGTAATCTGAAGACTTCCTTGAAGAAGACATCAGCTACTTGAGGAGCCCTATAATCGGAGGATATTGCCATGGAATGCATGTATTTGGTAAGGCAATCCACCACCACGTATATACAATCTTTACCTTGTACTTTTGGAAGTCCGGTTATGAAATCCATAGAGATACTCTCCCATTTTTGATTGGGGATGGGTAGTGGCCGTAGGAGATTGCTGGATGGGTTTGTTTTGCTTTGTTTCTTTGACAAGTTATGCATTCTTGAACATGTTTAAGGACATTTTTCTTGAGACCCTTCCAAGAGTATTTTTCCCTTACTTGTTTATAAGTTTTGTTGTACCCTTGGTGGCTTGCTAGAGGATTGTCATGGTGTTCTCTAATGATCTTTTCCTTCAACTTGGAGCTTGGTGCAAGGAATACCCTATTTTTGTATAGGATAAGTTCTTCCACCATCTTGTATTCTTCATTTGGTACATTTCCTTCTAGGATGTTAGTGGCCTATGGATCTTTAGCATATTCGACAATGACGGAGTTTTTCCACTCCGCGAAGATGCTTGTTATGGAACATAGGAGAAGTTGGCTTTTGGACCATTGGGGTCATGTCATTGTAACTCGCAGAGAGTCATAAAGAAGCTCAATGGAGGATTTTGTCATCAAATCAGTGTCATAGGGATTTTTTTGGACATTGGCCTAATGGAGGTTTTGACATGGTATGGGATATCTTGCAATCTTCATTGCGATGAGACAACTTTTGGGTTTGATTCTGTTCATTCAAGGTCTCGTAGACATTGTCATGTTGCAAGGGCAAAATGAATGGGTAGATGGATTCAAAAGTTGGATTTGACTGCATAATTGGATAACACTTGAAAAATAATGCAATTATAAAAATTGGCACCTAATTTCAAGTCCATATGCAAAAAGTTATGGCCATTGGAAGATGTAGACAAAAATGATTGAATCACAGATTTGCCATGGGGAACTGGCATCCATCTTGAAAGAAGTTACTTTTTTTGGAATTTTGAGCATGTGGTTGAGCTTCATTTCTTGACCTTTGGGATGTGAAATGGAGTTATTAAAACCTCCTTGACATCTTGGTTAGGTTAGACTCTTGATTTGGTATTATTCGAGCCAATCTTCATGAGACATACCTAGGAATGCTACTTTGTGTGTCCAGGGGAGTGCTTGGGAGGTAGTTTAGAGCTCTTTTAGTCATCATTGGAGCTTGTTAAAGACTTGAATGGTTAGTGTACCTCTATACTTTTCAATTCCATCGAGGAATGGGAATTGTTTGCTTCCCAGATTGGAGTTTTTGAGTTGAAGTAGGTTTTTCTCTAGATCAACATGTGAGTTTCCAGATTTTGTGATGTCCCCTTTTTGGACATACTTAGATTTTGCCCAATAATCACAATTTCAATGGAAAAATAAGAAGTATATCTTATTAAATTACAATTTACCAATAGACTCCGGTCTTAGCCTTGCAACAACGTTAGCCAATATTATAATTTGTAAACAATTAGTTTAATCATTTGTACTGTTTACAACATCCTTAAATTATTTAGCATACATAAGGTTCATTGATCTTAAAACTAATAAGTAAATATCAACACGAATTTAAGGTTATTATCCACTCCAACAATCAACCATCGGGAAGGTTGGAGAGGAAGCCGCAATAGGATGCCCAAAGTATTCTTCTTTCTAAGCCCAAGGGTAGATAGGCAAACCCCTAGGCCCACAAATGGAAGACACTTTAGTCATCCATTATGGGTGGCCTACTTAGAAGGGAACCTCATAACTGCTATCCCCCCTTGTACTTTCTTCTCTCCTTCCCACGATTGATTGTAGAGGAATAAGTAACTTAATGTTGGACCAATAATTTAATTATAAATGTAGTTCTTATTATGTTCTACATAAAATGCATGAAATTTATGTATTCAAAATATCTACCACAATATGATTGCTAAATAATTTAAGGATATTTACAATATGTTCTTATAAATGTAGTACATCAAATTGCATACCACAATATCTACGAAAATATATGGTTGCTATAACCACAACATGCAAATGTAATAATTATTAATGCAGATGATTAATTCTGATCGGCCTGCAATAGTTTGTAGATATTGGCTTGAATATAAATATCTTCTGAAGATGGTTCGATGCCTCCCCCTTTGGAAATGTCTCTCCCTTTATATTCCACAATGGATGCAAAGAGTCACGACTACTCAATCTGTTTGTCCCTTGGTAAGGGACACGCCCCTTAGACTGATTGTTCTTCTTCCAATCACCACCTTTTTTTGTCTCTTTTCACATGAATGGGCCGCTTCATCTCAAGGAGGTTGATTATATTTTAATTTGCTGTCTTTGTTTAATCATTGCCCTCCTCTTTTATATATATATATATATTAGATAATATCCTTGGGACGATTTCCTTAAAGGCATCGATTATTAATAGCTTGGTTGGTATTAATATTGCTGCAATTTTCGCTAAGTTGGGGGCATGACAATCCGCCCTTCCCAAGATTGCTTGTCCTCAATCAATTTCAAATTTGGATGATCAAAAATCTCAGCACCCTCCCAAGTCGCGTCTTTCATAGGAAGTTCTTTCCACTTAACCAGATACTCAAGGATAGTTTTGTTTCTTAGTTTCTTCTCCCTCATATTAAGAATGATCTCGGGTTCCAGAATCAACTTACCTTCATCGTCCAATGGGGGCAATTTTGAACATGGAGTGACATGTCCTAGCACTTTTTTGAGACGAGAGACATGAAAGACATTATGAATCCTACTATTGGTGGGTAGTTCCAATTCATAGGCAACTTCTCCTATTCTTCTTACAATCTTATATGGTCCATAGAATCTAGGTTTAAGTTTCTCGACTCCACTTTCCTTAATCGAAAACCGAATCCCCAACTTCAAATGTTCTTTCGGTTCTATTTCTACAGCGTAGATCTTTTGTTGATTCTGGGCTTGATGTAGATTGTCTCGAGTGTATTCATAATATCCATATTTTGTTGCACAAAGTCTTATCTCTTGGTACATGGCTTCCTTGGAGGATCAAACTTCCAAATGAGGTGGCCTCGTATCCATACAAAGCTTTGAAGGGACTCATCCCTATTGACATGTGATGTGTGGTGTTATAACAATATTCTGCAAGGTGCAACCACTTGATCCATGCATTTTGTTGACTCGTAACATAGTTCCTTAAATATCCTTCTATCCATTTGTTTACAATTTCCATTTGTCCATCAATTTGGGGGTGGTAGCTTGTGCTTGGTGTGAGTTTCGTCCTGTTAGTCAGAAGAGTTCTTGCCAAAATATGCTAAGGAATTGACTGTCTCTATCACTGATGATGTTTCTAGGGAGGGCATGTAATCTGAAGACTTCCTTGAAGAAGACATCGACTACTTGAGGAGCCCTATAATCAGAGGATATTGCCAGGGAATGCACATATTTGGTAAGGCGATCCACCCCCACGTATATGCAATCCTTATCTTGTACTTTTGGAAGTCCAGTTATGAAATCCACAGAGATACTCTCCCATTTTTGATTGGGGACGGTTAGTGGCTGTAGGAGACTTGCTAGATGGGTTTGTTCTGCTTTGATTCTTTGACAAGTTATGCATTCTCGGATATGTTTAAGGACATTTTTCTTGAGACCCTTCCAAGAGTATTTTTCCCTTGTTTATAAGTCTTTTAGTACCTTTGGTGGCTTGCTAGAGGATTGTTGTGGTGTTCTCTAGTGATCTTTTCCTTCATCTTGGAGCATGGTGCAAGGAATACCCTATTTTTGTATAGGATAAGTTCTTCCACCACCTTGTATTCTTCATTTGGTATATTCCCTTCTAGGATGTCACTGGCTTGTGGATCTTTAGCATATTTGGCAATGATGGAGTTCTTCCACTTTGCGAAGATGCTTGTTATGGAGCATAAGTGGGGTTTGTGGGATAGTGCATCAGCTACAATGTTCTTCTTCCCCTTCACGTATTCTATGTCAAAGTTAGAAGCTTGCAACTTGCTAACCCATTTTTGTTTACGATCATTTAGATCCTTTTGATTTGGGAAAAACTTTAAGTTGTTGTGATTGGTTTTAACGACGAACTTCCCACAAACCAAATATTGTTTGAATTTCGCTAGTGCGTGCATGATGGCTAACATTTATTTGTCATAGGTAGAGTAATGTTTTTTAGTTTCGGTGAGTTTGCGACTTTCAAATGCAATTGGGTGTTTGTTTTGCATACGAACTGCTCTAATACCTTCCCCAGATGCATCACACTCCAACTCAAATGGCAATGTAAAGGTGGGGATGGCTAGGACGAGACATGAACTCATTATCTTCTTAAGTTTCTCAAACGCTTGTTGGGTTTCTTCATTCCATGTAAAAGCTCCTCTCTTTGTTAAGTTGTGAGGGGGGCAACAATTTTAGAGAAACTTTTGACAAATCGTTGGTAGTAACTACATAAGCCCACAAATCCTTTTAGATGGGTTAAAGTTCTTGGTTTAGGCCATTTATTGATGGATTTGAATTTTTCTTCATCCACACTTACTCCTTGTGCATTGATTCTATGTCTTAGTAATAAAATCTCTTCTAACCCAAACTCGCACTTGGAGGCTTTGGCATGAAGTGATTCCTGTTCAAGAATTTCTAGGACTTCTTTAATATGCTTGAGGTGTTTTTCCCATGTTATGCTATAAATCAAAATGTCATCAAAGAATATTAGTAGGAACCTCCTTAGTTGCCTCTTGAATATATGGTTCATACATGATTGAAATGTTGCCGGTGCATTGGTTAGGCTAGAGGGTAGAACCAAAAATTTGAAGTGCCCATAGTGACATCTGAAAGTTGTCTTGGAATGTCTTCTTTCCTCATTCTAATTTGGTTATATTCGGATCGTAAGTCAATCTTAGAGAAATATTTGGCTCCATGAAGTTCATCTATTAATTCATCAATCCTCTGGATAGGGTAACGGTTTTTAATAGTTTTTTTTTCAAAGCTCTATAGTCTATACACATTCTCATAGGACCATCCTTCTTTTTAACTAGCACCACAAAGGATGCAAAGGGATTGGAACTCGGCTGAATGTGGCCCATTTCGAGAAGTTCTTTAATGGTTTTTCTATCTCTTCTTTAAAATTTTGGGGGTGCCTATAAGGTGTAGCGATTATTGGTTTAGCCCCTTTTTCTAGTTCTATAATGTGTTCAAAACCTCTTTTGGGAGGTAGGCCTGGTGGAATATTTTCGAATACCCTTTTATGTTCCTTAAGGATGGGTTTTATATCCACATGTATGGCTTTCCCTTAGGGGGAAGATTTGTCAAGGATCAAACATTGGGCGATCCATTCTCTTTGTCCATGTCTAAGGATTCTTCCCATCTTCTTGAATGAAACTACTCTCGGAGATCAATCGGATAGTCCTTGTAAAAGGACATCTTGTCCGTTATGTCTAAAACAAAGTTCTAACTTTGGGAAGTCTAGATAAAAATGTCCCAAAGAGTGTAACCATGGAGTGCTTAAGATTACATCAGTATCTCCCAAATTTACAACATAGAAATCTTCTTTGATGGGGTGCTTTCCTAAGGTTATGTTTAGCTGCGCAATTTTCCTATTACTAGGGGAACTGGATCCATTGGCTAATGCTACTTTAAAACCTTCAAAATCTTTGGTTTCTAATTTCATCCTTGCAACCAAATTTTCATCAATGAAGTTATGAGTTGCCCCACTATCTACAAGGGCGGTTTACCTTTGCCCTTTTAGAATACTTCTGATTCGAAAGGGGTGGTGTTTGGATGCCTTTGAGATGGCGGCTAAGGTTCCATGCTTTTCTTCATTACACTGTCTTCTTTTGCTTGGGGTTTCTTTCTCTTTTTCTCTTGCTTCGTTGTCAGATAATGCCTCTATATTTCGTGCGTGGCTTTTCCTTCCACATGTGTGTCTGGACTCCCAATTCTCCTTGCACTTGAAGCGTAAATTTTTCTTTTTGAGGTCATCTCGTTTGCAAATATGACCATACTCCCATTTTTCATTACAGTGGTAGCATAGATTTCTTCTTTGAAGTTCTTCTTGTTCACTTCTAGAAAGAAATTCCTTTTTATGCCAATTCTTCTTATATGGGGGTTTGGCATGTGTGTTTGATGATAAATTCTTTGAGTAGGTCTTGTCTTTTGATGATGTGGGTTCTAGTCTTAATGCCTTTTGAATTGCGTCCCCAAGTGTTGTCAGTTGAGAGGGTTATCTAAACCCTAGATTGATTCCTTTAACCCTTCTACAAATAAGTATGTGAGTCTACTTTGAGTAACCTCTAGTACCATGACTGAGAGTTTTTGGAATTCAGTGGCATAATCCTCTACGGTTCCATGCTATTTTAGTTGTGTTAGCTCTTTAAAATATCATTTGAGGTGCTTTTGATCAAATCTTTTGATAAGTTTTTGAGTGAACTCGTGATAAGTTGTTATGTGTTGGTGGTCTTGGGTAATAAGGCCATGATGCCACCAATCATGGGCAGTTCCCTCCAAATGTAGAATGGCGAATTTAATAGCGTCCTCTTCCGTCATGGGACTAAGGGATAGATATGTGTTCATCTTTTGAACCCATGAACGTGCTGTGATTTTTCCCAATCCATCATAGTTGGGTAGAGTCATTTTACTTACCCTTTGTCTTAAATCTTTGTTGGGTTGTCTCCTTTCTTTTCTACAGGTAGTTCGTGACCTTGCATCACAATATGCCTCAAATGAGATATCTCTCTTAATTTCAAGGTCTAATCTGGAATAGGCTGCAGCATATTCGTCAAAGTTATTAATTTGTGTATTGGTTTGTTTTTCTGCTCTTGTTGGCCTTTCCCTAGGTAGGAATGAGGGTCTTGTTGCCCTTGGGGTTGATACCCTTGAATGGTTAGAGTTGGCGTCCCTCCCATTGGTTTGGTTGGGTTGTGGATTATTGTTGTTCATATTTTGAATGGTTTGGAGAAATAGTTGTGTCATTCTCTCTTTTGCTCCATGAGAGTTTGAGTTGTTTGCTCCATGAAGGTCCTTAATTTGTTTCCCATTTGTTCGACCATTGTATTTTTTGTGTGTAGAGTTACTGGTGGCTGCAAGTTTCTTCTTTTCTCTCTCCAAGGCCCTTTGAGCTCTTTGGCTAAGTTGCATCCACTATCTTTCGTCCCTTAGGCTGGTAGGAACGATGCTCTGATACCAATTGTAATGTCCCCTTTTTGGATATACTTAAATTTTGCCCAATAATCACAATTTCAATGGAAAATAAGAAGTATATCTTATTAAATTGCAACTTACCAATAGACTCCGGTTTTAGCCCTGCAATAACATTAGTCAATTCTATAATTCATAAACAATTAGTTTGATCATTTGTACTGTTTACAACTTCTTTAAATTATTTAGCATACATAAGGTTCATTGATCTTAAAACTGATAAGTAGATATCAACATGAATTTAAGGTTATTATCCACTCCAATAATCAACCATCGGGAAGGTTGGAGAGGAAGCCGCAATAGGATGCCCAGAGTATTCTTCTTTCTAAGCCCAAGGGTGGATAGGCAACCCCCTTGGCCCACAAATGCTACAGACACTTCAGTCATCCATTATGGGTCGCCTACTTAGAAGGGGACCTCATAATTGCTATCCCCCCTTGTACTTTCTTCTCTCCTTCCCACAATTGATTGTAGAGAAATAAGTAACTTAATGTTGGACCAATAATTTAATTAGAAATGCAGTTCTTATTATGTTCTACATAAAATGCATGAAATTTATGTATTCAAAATATATACATCAAACTGCATACCACAATATCTTCTGAAGATGGTTCGATGCCTCCCCCTTTGGAAATGTCTCTCCCTTTATATTCTACAATGGATGCAAAGAGTCACGACCATTCAATCTGTTTGTCCCTTGGTAAGGGACACGTCCCTTAGACTGACGACTGTTCTTCCAATCGCCACCTTTCTTTGTCTCTTTTCACATGAATGGGCCGCTTCATCTCAAGGAGATCGATTATATTTTAATTTGCTGTCTTTGTTTAATTGCTGCCCTCCTCTTTATATATATATATATATATATGCCTGGGATGATTTCCAAGGCATCGATTATTAATAGCTTGGTTGGGATTAATATTTCTGTGATTTTCCCTAAGGCGGGGCATGACAGATTTTTGTGTGTTTACTTTTTTTCCACATTGTTGGTGCTTTATATCTCTGTTCAAGTGATTTGCATATGTTTAAATTGTAAACTATCCATAATTAATCAGATTGTATGCACACTATAGTGTGTTTGAGGTGTTTTGTCAATTGGATCTGTTGTTGATGAACTTTTGTGAGGAATATCCTCCCACTTTATGGATCATAAAGAAATGCCTCATAATCAGGTTTCTATCTGTGTTATGATCAAAGTTTTGAACTGTCATTATTTTAAAGATGTGCTAAAAACTAAGAACCTTATAGCCTAGGAAGCATATACACTGTCATGAAAAAGCTGTAATTTGAAGTTGAATGCATAGACATCAAATTTTCTTGATATTTTGAGGAAAAGAAATATCAGATTCAGTTTCAAATTATATTTGAGATACTTTCCTTCTGAGACGAAACTCAATGCTTGAGTATTTCTTTTTACCATTTTTCTGGTAGAGGCTCTTGTTGGCTTTTAGTAATTTACAGACATTTAATAAATATTATTACAATCGTTATATTGTCTGCTGACATTTGTTCAATTTGTTTCAGTACAAGAGGGAACTGAACGATTTTTTTAATACATCTTTGGGCAGAAGTGCAGCTGTAAGTAAAATCTTTCTATTATCACATGCTTTTTTTTGCTTAATCTTTGCAGTGGGCTTAAATAGCAGAAATGTCTGAAATGCTTTGACGTGATTTAATGTTCCAGAATGAATATTTTTAGCTTGTGTTTATTGATTAAGCACTTCATTACACAGGCATTTGTTTGGCTTTAATATGTAGGCTTGCATGATAATTGTTTGTATTTTCTTCATTGCTCTCAGTCTAGTCTGAAGTAGAAAAGCAATTCTATACAATTAATTGTCTAATGCCACACCTGGGGTTGGATTGTCTTTTTGAATATAAATGATACTTATTTGTTGGTTAACTGAGTGATAACTATTAGGATTGTTGTGGTAATTATGCTGTGGGATGAGGACTGCACTAAGAGCCTTATTGCCTTAGATTGTAACAAATAACACATCTGTTATGCATCATTTTGTTGATCACGCAGATGATGTTTGCATATTTGTATGAGTATTGACTATGAGTACCTGTATTGTTATGAAGCTGTTGGTCAGGCTTCTGCAAAATAGCCTAAACCCTCAAACAAAATTGTTTATAATTTATAAACGATAACTTACTGTTGTCTAGGGACTGCTTTTTGCCAACTTGATTTTGCAGATATCTGTACTTGCCAGTTTAATGTTATTGCCCATTTATTTGGGCTGTTATCCCGAGATTCTAGTTGTTGCTGGAGAATGATTTCTCTCCTGAGCATTGGAAATATAAAGAAAAGGGGAAATTCAGAAAAGTCTTTAACTATTAGTTATATATTGCAGTCTCTTGTGTCTCAAATCCCATGGAGCAAAACGGTTGTTATTGTCACCTTGTAAATCTGTAGATCATAACTAGCATGCTCTGATGCCAGAATTGAAACAAGGCATACACTGGATTACAAGTTAAGAAGATGTCAAAACCTGAAGAAGCTACTTAATGTGTAGTTTCTCAGCTCCAGAAGCAAAACCAATACTACAGCTTTTACAACTTGGCTGGACAGTGATGTCTTGAAATTAGCAGTACCGTTAATAAACTACATAGAACAAAGTTTTAGATGCCAATTGGGAAGATGAAGTGTTGCATGGGATGCGAGGAGTCTCTTGACATAATGGGTCCTGGCAGCCTGAATGGGAAGCAACCAAATTATCCTAGACATTAAAAATTTCCACTATATACCAGAAGGGAAAAGGTGTACACTGTATGTATGTTCTTTGAGACTTTCAGCTGTGCTGTGAAGATGGAGCATGGGTTAAGTAGGAAGATAGAGCTGCCTCACATTGTGCGAGTTGATTGCAGTTACCTGCTATTCCAAGAGGGCAATATATATCTTAATGTGCACCTTTAAGACATCATACCTCAAAAGAAACAAGGTCGCGTGCCTTCCATATTGAGTTTGTGAGCCACCAAGAGGGTTTTTTCCACCAATATAATGTTCATATAATATGGTTGCTGTTCTTCATTTATTTGTTTCTGATTTCCATTATTATGCTGTAATTTGAAGTCTTATGACAATCGAGCTCCATAATCCACAGATTTCCAGAATATGTTTGCTGTTTTCAGGAACAAAGACTGTTAATAAAGCTAAACGATATTGAATGGATCTTTCCATGAATTATAACAGCTATAATTTGTGACATTACAGAGCAAATTAGTACCAAAGAGGAGGTTTATTCATTGGAGAGTGGAAGAAGTACATGCCTTTGACCCAAGAAGGAAAAGACCATGATTAAGGGGAAGTTTCAACCATGGGAAGTAGGAATAGAGTTAAGGACCTGGAGGTTCACATTCAGACATGACACTAGATATAGAAGATGACTATGAAGCTTGTTTTGCAAAGTTGGAGACCAGTGTTGCTTATTTGGTTGCTTCCCTAGGTAACTTTTTCACTTCTCAAACTACCTTGCCATTCTATCAACAAATTGATAGCAGACATAACTGAGAAGTATTTTATGTCTCTCCAACAGCATGATCATCAAGAAAAGAGGGAAGAACAAGTAATGAGAATTGTAACACTCTAACTAAACTACAGTTTGAGAAAGGTAACTAAGTACCAGATTCAGCTGGAAAGTAACTAACTAATTTTTCATGCGAGAGTTTCCTTTGCATTAACGAACAGGAAAGATAAACAATCTGAACATTAACCACTTTAACATTCATCAACTAACTTCTAGTTTTTTCAATTTCAGCTGAAAGGAACAATTAACAGTTTATATAACTGTAAACCACAGTTGGTTATGAACTAACTTTCCATTACTTTCTAAATGAATAGAGCAATTATTACATCAATGAAATAAACATTATAAGTAAATATAACTGAAATAAAGAGAGAGAGAGAGTTATAAGAAAGTACAATTTGGAGGCTTCCTGTTGGAATGCTTAATCAAGACTCTGTCTTCAAGGGAAAAATAAATATCATCAAGGGCTTTTCCGCCCAACCAAAGACCTATTGGTCTCCCGTGTTTCAACTGAAGAAACCTGACCCTTCTCGAGGGCAGTCAATAAAGGATCACATAAATACCATCATGCCATCTGAGCTTGGTGTCAAGAACCTATACTACCTAGTCAATCCTTCACTATAGGGTACTCCTAACTAGAAAGACCATTCTGACCAGGGGTATATTTGGTTCTTGATAGCTGACAAATAAGCATCATAACCTTGGCCAAGGATTTTATCAATAATAAGTATGTACTTCGTGCTGTCAGCACTCTCACCCTTGCTCGGCATTTAAATTCTTAACCCAATAAGTTATAATTTCAAAGATTCATCTTATATCATTTATTAACAATCAGGTGAAGATTCTATTTCCGATTTACAGAGAAGAGAATGAGGTTAAATGGCTCAGTTCAAGATTTCGTTCCCTCTATAATCAATTTCAAAGTGTTCATTCTTTATTGACTAGAGGAGAAGAATACCTTGTTTATGTCACTGTTAAAGATTGTCCTCAATTCTGTTTTATTTTAACTACTGGCCATGATTATTTTACAAGGCCTGACCCAGATTCAGAAACCCACAAAAGATATATTTTTCGAAACCCAACTCTTAATTTTATTCTTTTTTAATCAGGAGAAGATACTTGTTACTGACTTGCAGAGGGGAGAAAGAGATCAAAGGACTCTACACCAAATTTTGTGTCTTACAAAACAAAGGTATTTAAAGAGGAAAAGCACGATTACTATGCAAGAATTTTGAGAACAAAGTAAAAGAACACCACGACTGAGGCTGAGTCGAAACAAATCACAGAGCATATTGGGAGAACGATTGACTTAACAAATTGATTCAAAATTTAATGAGAAGGATAGATTCAAGGGCCAGATCGAAATATCAACAATGGTTCAAGACTAAAGAATAGAGAGACTTCAGCGAATAAGAATTAGAGATTTAGCAAGAAGCCAGTAACATTGTCCTTCTAATGAGAAGAAGAAAATTCCTTGAATTGCTATCCAAAGCATGGAGTTTACAAGAATGCAAAAAGAACCCTACGATGCAAAAGTTAAAACAATAGAAGAGACACTCATCTGGAAATGCGTTCCTCAGGTTGAGGATTCTCTGGCATCTCCTCCCAAGAAATAGATGTAACTTCAAATATTCAATTATTCACAATTCCGATAAGAGAGATTGAGCGGCTTTTAGAAGAGCTTCAAAGAATTTCTTTGCATCGCGCCAATTCAAGAGTGAATGGAAGCTAAGGAGTGGCGTTCGGCCAAGAAGATTCAAATAGAGCAATGTAAACAACAAAATGCCGATTGATAGAAGGGAAAGAAAGTAAGGAGTCAAACCAATTGGCGCTTCCACAAGATAGCCAAAAAGAGAATGCTAGAATTTTCTAATGCCAAGCAAGTGTGAATGAGATAAGGCAAAGGAAGTGAGGGAATGCCGATTGAAAGATGATAACACCTCATTCCACCCGAGCCAAGATTACCCAGTGCGTGTGACTGCATGCATACTCTCTTGGACGTTTCAACAAGAGTGGTGTCAAGGTGGCGGGGAGTTACCACCTTCCATCTTCATCGGCACCCCAAGATAATTTATTATTTTCAACCTTAATACTTAATCATCGGCCTTAAGAGGTTACTTTTACTTTTAGCTTAAATACTTTATATTATCATCTCCCAAGGTGCACATGGGACTAATTAAAAGACTTCTGGAGGTGAACAATGATACACAATTTAAGTTAACTTGTTTTTATAATTTATTTAATTAAGTGATATACAACCAAGGTTACGACTTCAATATAGCTATCTTACACCAAGTCGTGGCTTGATGATAATTTGATCCTTCATTGACTACAACCTCTCCTCAATGATATTTCCCTTTCCCTTAGTTGTTGACGATCCTGCAACCACTTGACAAAAGAATAGGGTTAGATCGTTCTCGATATCATTAATAAAATAAAAACTCTTCAACACTTTCACTATGAACATATATAAGGAAATCATCCATAATTACAGTTATAACCAATAAATTAAAAATTCTTTCCCAATTTCACATTCTCATGAAAGGTAGTTAATCACAATGAACATAACGACCATAACTACATTGCCATATTCTTGTTCAAGACAAAAAGGAATGTAACAAGAATGGTTCTGTGAATCAATTAGCTGAAGGAGAGTGCTTGAGTGGACCAGCATCATAAACACTCTTCAGAGTTGAACCAAAGGTTGGGATTCAACCTTATGAGGGACAAGTTGATCACCAAAAGCTCAACATTTGGCTTAGCCATCTCCATGTGTATTATGAGATATATAGCTTCAGTGACATAAGAAAGATCTCATTTGGACATGTCTGGGTAGTTATGGATATGGTGGGAACATAATGTAAACTCCTTGAGCTTAAGCAAGGAAATATTAGTGACAAAATGAGTCTGTCAAGGAGCAAATCTAAAGACAATTTTATTTTATTTTAGTGGGTATAAGGAGGAGCATATTTTAATGTGGTAATATTTTTGGAAAAATGGAGGGAAAGGTGTGTAAGAGTATCTTGGAGGGCTGCATGGTCACAGACGATCACAATTGGCACTCTTCAATGTGAAGAGGATAGATGAGGCATGTAAAGAGGATTTCTGCATCAAAGTGAAAGGTGAGAAGAAACAACAAATAGGTACCAATTCAAAAGAAGAATAGACTGTGGAAGAGAAGTTTTCCCATGCATTCAATGACTTCAACAAGCAAGTAAAATACTTGCATTCATACACCAACTAATTGCCTTCCAGTTCACATTTTTCCATGTCTACTCTTAATGCTCCTCCACTACAGTTCCTTTTTTTATAGTAGAGACTACAAGAAAATTGATATACCTTCATACCCTTTAGGGTTTTGATATATTTAGTGTGCCAAAGTATTAAAATTGGAACTTGTAGAGCCAATGCAATTCCGGGATCCCCTGTCCTCCTGGTCTGGTCCAAAGAAAATCAGACTTATTCAAAACTTATACAAAATCAACCTAGTGATTTGATTTTTTGATTTGTATTAAGAAAATTCTTGGTCCATTTTAGCTTTGTTTGAATGCACAACCTTTTTATAGACTTACATGCCATGCCTGAGATATTTACCATTGTAAAGAATGTTCGTTTGGAATGATTTCTCTGATCACACGCTCAATCTCTTTGTCATCAGTCTAGTGACAATTTTATGAGTTAAACTGCAAAACAAATTGTCTAAGCTTACTCCTGGAAGTTGCATTATTTTATGCAAGTATTATGAGTTATTGTTGCTTAGGAGTTACCAATCATAGTATATACATTTGCATTTAACAAAAGAATATTGATGGTGCCTTTTTGACCTGGATAACTTCTTCTGTGCTACAGACATTGTTTTTCCTCTGGTTTGCACTCTCTGGATGGCTATTTAGGATTATAATCCTAGGAACATGGGTCCTACCCTTTGCAGCACCTTTTCTCATTGGAGCAGTTGCAAGGAATGCAGTGATAGAGGTATGCTGATCTATGGTTTAATCCTTTTAATGTAATCATCTCATTTATGATGCATATTCATGTGTTTTTTGGTAAATTATTTAGGTATGAATTACTTGCAATATATTATTTGTTGTATTCAATCTGAAGCTCAATATCATAATTTAAAATTTCAGTCATCATTTCAGTGACAATTCATGGGTGATTGCAATAACTATGATCTTGTTTTTGTTGGTAAATATTTAGTTCAGAGTTGCTTGTGCTGTATTATTTGTAGTATTCCTCAACTGAAATCTGCTATTATATCTTAAAAATGTATACATACACCCTAGATCTAAGATTTGACTTATTAGAACTTTTTTTTTTGAAAGGAGTTCACATTATTTGGGAAAAAATAAAATTGTATCATGCAATAAATAGCCTTAAAACTCAAAAGGTGAAGGAACTTGCCAAGCCCCCCATTCTACTGAGTCTCCACACAAATCCTAATTTCACTCTTGACATTCATTTGCATTAAAGAACAAAAGAGAGGAAATAAGAAAAGATAATTTTGAAGGCAAGGGGAGAAATTCGTAGCCAGAAGAATTTGCAACACATTGGGAGTTGATTCAAGAGGTGATTGCATTTACCACTGTTTACTTATGTATTTAATACATTCTAAAACAAGATGCAATTTTTTGTTTTCAGTTTACTTTTTTTCGGTTCTTTAGCCATTGACAACAAGATGAAATTGAGGGAAATAGAGAGTGGAAGTGAGGTTGGAGAAGAAGGGACTCCTAACACAAAGACTAGGTGGTAATGCCACTGAACTTGGTTGCCTGTCACCTTTTTGAAGCTACATGTAAAGGTTTCATTTAGACCAACAAAATCCCTATTTTAGTTTGTGACTTTTCTTGATTAAAACAAGCCATAAAATTTAGGGGTGTCATATTACATTAAATGCAATATTTGCACTATTGATTGGGAGGGGAGCATCACCAAAGTTAATGCACCTTTTATATGATGGGGTTAGATGTAAAAAAAATACACTTGAAGAGAGGGCTGAAATGTAAACATTGTTTATTGGGAATGTAAGTCACAGATTCAATGAATTCCACTGGGAAAATGAGGAATTAGGTGAATTTAATACCAGAAGAAAAAAAGTGATGAAAATTGCTGATAAAATTGCTATAGGTATTTTTTGTGAATTTAATTAAAAGTCCTTGCAAAATATAGGACACAAATCTGTCTGCTATTGTTTTTAAAGCTTGTGTTTTTATCTTTTCATAATTGACGGTTTGTACAATATGAATGATGATTTGTGCAGTATGATTTGTCAAGATTTACTGTAGCCTGCACATCCATGTCTGTTTTCTGTTTCCCTTCCCTGTAACATATGTGTCACAGAACCTTAATATTCATTACAGTGTCCAATAATCTGTGATTGTTGCAGCATACATGAAAAGAGGACATGCAATAAGGAATAAAATTAAGTTATGATTTCATAATGAAAAGAGGAATCTTAAGGCTGGAGAATGAACAAAAATCATTGTTATGAATACAAATCTTCACAACTTTGATATCAACTAAATAAATGCAGACCTTATCCTCTGAAATTTGATCTTTGAGCTGGGGCTTGGAGCCACTGTATGAGCAACGAGGTTTATTTAGTCCATTGAAGGAGCTCTCAACAGCCATGGTCCTCCATAAACTGAAATAGTTAGGCTTTTGAGATTTTATTTCAGTTTTTTCAAGCTTTGATTTAAAACTATTAATATTTATAGATTTAGATTTCATTTATTTATTTTTATCATTTGGATAAACTTTGTTTTTATTATATGGTATATTTTAAGATATTACCTTTTTTAACTATTTTGATTTCTTTTGTCTATTTTTTATTATTTGAAATTTAATTTATTTTCTTATTTGGAGTTTTTTTATTATTATATGGTATATATTTAGGTTCTATATTTTTATCTTTGATTTTTTTTGGGATAAAATAAAAATAATTATTATCAAAAAGAGGGAACAAGTCCCAATATTACAAGTGACATGACAAAAGACAAACGTGTGTAGAGGTAGACAAGTATCTTCGTAAACTACTATCTAATATAATAGGTCTGCATGTAGGAGTTATGGTTATACAATGTATGTTAAAGAAAAAGATAAATTTTTTAAAATGTTAGTTTTTTACCTTGCATGGAGTAATTTCTAAGGATATGCATGCTCTTCAAGAGGCATGCAATATGTTCGCGTGCATGGATGAAAAGCAATGCATGCATGCAAAATGTAACACATGCATGCACGAGAAAGCAATGCATGCATGAGAAAGCAATGTGCATACATGCAAAAGTAATGCATTTGAAAGCTGGGAATGCATGCAAAAAGTGTTTGCCTTAGTTTGATCTCACTTTGGTGAGTCTTCGAGAATGAGATGATATCTAGGTTGAGCCATAGAGAAGTGACCTGAAACATATTGATCCTAGGAAAATTTCTTGTAAAAGAACAATCTCTAGATTATATTTCTCCAAGAGTCTCCAAAGTAAATAATTCTTTGAGGGGGAGTTGAGTACCCTTATGTTCTAGGAGAGAATCATCATTGATAAATCTTGGATTTCTTGGTGTCACCAAGATAGCTTCCAGTTGGGATTGGTTCCCCGTAGCAACATCTGCCAAGCTTGCAGTTTGTAAAACAACATACCTGTTGGTTCTTCCCACCATATTGTTCCTAAAATCTCCTTAATTTTTTACTACATGTCTTTGAGAGATTGATTTTCCTATACTTTTCTTGTTGAGCCAGAACCTTCTAGACTTTAAAGCCACCTTGAAACTATCTTGATTCTTTTGCATCGAGAAAGTAAACAGAGAGTTATTTTCCTTTTCCTTGTATCCTTGGGATGTGGGTTTTTATGGTATTTGCTTGCTCCTCTAAGAGTTGTACTAGATCTCCTTTGAAATTATAGCCCTCTTAACATTTCTTCATTATTTAAACCCTTATTCAAATGAGATAGTATTTTTAACTACATCCTCATTACTAGGATTAATTGATAATTTCGACACCTTCTTGTTACTTGGAATCTCAGGATTGTTTCTTTTGGCCATTTTTTTTTCTTCTTTGGAAAGATGAAACCTTTTGCATCCTTTTTCTCTTCAACCTTCATTTTTTCAGTCTGTGAATTTCTTTGAATGGTGGGACATTCTTGAATGAGATGACTATATTCATCACTACCTCTGCATCAAAAGGGAATACTTTCATAATCTAGGGCCTAAGACCACTCAAAATCTCCGGTAT
The DNA here is from genome assembly GCA_007115665.2 of Sequoiadendron giganteum. Lineage (NCBI taxonomy): Eukaryota > Viridiplantae > Streptophyta > Pinopsida > Cupressales > Cupressaceae > Sequoiadendron > Sequoiadendron giganteum. The sequence continues at coordinate 644,674,395 of CM021101.1, read as the reverse complement.
GTAGGGTAAACTCTTTGAAAGGGGAGAAATGAGAAATTATTCATACAAAATTTGGCATATGTCGTAATGTCACTCATCCTCAATATGAGGATGTTTGAGTCACTTTCCAGCCTTCGGCAGGATTATGGGCTTTCTCATACTGTCATACCTTTCTTCCCCACTTGTATTATTTCTTGCTCCCTTGCTATTTGCAAGCCAATGAATTTTCACTTCTTGTGCACTCGATATTGCCAAACCCCAATTCCCTCTCCCTTTAACCATTGCATCCATCTAGTATGTGTTTCCTTAGACCCTCGCCTTTTGGCATGCTCTCTCATGGAACCTCACCATTCGAACAAAGGAATTCACTAATCATTAGGGCTGACTAGGGATGTTATTAATGGGCCCAAATTTGAATGTAAAATGGTGGGAAATTTTCAATTGATTCTTAGCACTAGTGGGCCCATGCTTGGCCTCCAACCTCTATGTAAGGCAAGAAATTTCATCAATTTCGATAGTCTTTGGACATCATATCAACAAACCTGAAATTGTAGGGTTAAGCACTTGTGTTCACCTGTTGGATCTTAGGATGAAAACCTTTATGTTTTGTAGTTTAGTTCGAAGGAAAAAACCCTTGGCCAACTTCACATGGAGGTTGCATCTGCATTTCAAGCTTACTGGATTTCAACGTTTGGACATTTTTAGCATTTTGAATATATTTGTGATCATTGTAATCTTTGTTATCAACAGACAATTGAAGCAACAAATCTTTGTAATCATTGAATGAACTATTTGAATGAAGTACTCTTTTTCAACAAGTTTAGATGAGCAAACCTATATGAATGTGTGTTGTGCATTGTTCATATTTAATCTTTTTGGTTGAAACTCAATACAATATTTTAGATCTAAGCATTTTTACATGAATATTTAGCTAAGGGTCATTACAATGGTATTATTAATTATAGCTACGATCTTGCTAGCCTGTAAGGTAACTCAAGTTGTGAATTTGCCCTAGTGAAAGAGAGATCAGATATCAAAGAAGGGAGCAAAAGAAATTGGAGGCACTAGAGCCAGAGAAAATATAGCAGGAGGAAGAGAGAAGCACAAATTAATAGTTGAAGAAAAAGAAGAATTCTTCTAGGAGAACATTATTAGATTGCAGCATAGTCAGGATGGATTGACAGATCTAATGGTGCAGATGCAGCATGCTATAAAAAGATTTGCAAAGCTTAGAGCCTATTAAGACATCTCAAGGAGAGGGGAGTACATCTGCAAATAATAGATTTGGGGTTAATTCCATGCCAACACCATTGAAACTCATGCTTTTTCAGAAAGATGTAGAGGAAGAATGAGTGCCTCAAGACTCCCATGTAGAGGGAATTGACAAAGTTTTTGAAGAATACCAAGGTAAATTTGAAGCCTTAAAAAATATATCTTTTGTTAGCTACTAACTAGATATCATTGATAGGATAACTTCTAAGAGAAGAACTTTAGATGGCAATAAAAACAATAATTGAAAAGATAATGCTGCAACAAAAATTAAATAAGTCGAATGCTCTCACCTTTGATTGCAGCAAATAAATTTCTGCTAGGGCTTGGTTGCATAAAGTGCAAGCTTATTTTATCCTTAGTCCTATGGAGGAGGATGTCATTTAGTTTGTTACATTGCATTTAGTTGTTTCTTATGATTGGTGGCACCATGGTTTGGTCACACAAGGACATAGCCTTGTGAAGACATTTGATGATTTCTGTCAAAGGGTGCTGGACTGCTTTGAGCAAAAGGATGAGGATGAGTATTTCAAAGAATTTGCTAGTATCAAACAACAAACACTGCTCCATGGAATCCTACATTGTCGAATTTTAGTGAGTTGTAGTAATAGTTCCTGGAATTTTTGTATAAGATATCACTTTTCTTAGTTCTATTTGTTGAAATTTAGCTTGAACTCCTCAAAGGTCTTGTTGCACCCACTTCTCTACAAGAAGAAATCAAAAGAGCTTTAACAGTAGAGCTATTTGTGTGTAAGGGAAATTTTTTATATCACGCCCACAACACTACTCCATAGAGTCCAATGTTCTTGAATTTAGCAAATTGTAGTAATGGTTCCTGAAATTTTTGAAAAGGGGATCGCTTTTCTATTTGTTGAAGGTTTGCTTGAACTCCTCAAAGGTCTTTTTGCACCCATTTCTCTACAAGAAGCAATCAAAATAGCTTAAACACTAGAGCCATCTGTGCTTAAGGGAAAATTTCTATCTCATGCCCACCTTTGTGTGGCATAAGGGAAATTTTCAGAAAGGGGATCTTACTCACATCCACAAAATATCACTACTTACAACTAAGAGAACATATGACTACAACAAAGATGAACTTAGAAGGAAGAAGCTATGAGCTATGTGAACCTAGTTAGAGATGCCTTGGTAAAGGCCAAGTCCATTATATTGAAGTAATATCTGATGATGATTTAGATTATAGAGAACTTGAGCCACAAACATGATTCAGATGGAGGAATATGCACTTGAAAACATGGAGGATGAAAGTACAAACAACAACACACTTGCAACTCTTTTAGGAGCATCCATATATCATCCATTTAGGGTTTAGAGGAGTGTTATCTAGACAAAGGATAATGATGTTCATTAATAGTGGGGTGATTCACGATTTCATTGATGAAGGTTTGGTGGTCAAGAGAGGTTTGAAAGTTGAGGATCTTGAAGGGTTCAATGTTATTGTTGTTAATGGATTCACTATTCCATGCACCACAATAATTCAACAACTCAACATAACCATGGGAGATCATAAGGTATGTAATGATTTTTATGCTGTGGGGTTAGGAGAGTGTGACATGGTTTTGGGTGTATAATGGTTGCACTCCCTTGGTGTGTTTTAACATGTTAGAAAATGAGCAAACTTGAACCATAGATGGACCAGTAGCAGCTCAATGGTAGAGCACCATGATGGCAAATTGGTGGTTCTAGGTTAAACTCCTAGCTGGTCCATGAAAAAGTTTAATGTGGTATCAAAGCCAATTAAGTTGTGCTAATCATTTTTAACAAATAATATCATTACTTAATACATCTAGCATACATGACAAAAGAAGAAAGATGAAGATTTTTTAGGAATTTGGAAGTTATTTTTTTGATTGGGCCAAGTGTAAAATTAAAGCAAGGGACAAAAAGCATTTGTGAATGATGGAAGCCGTTATAGTCTTGATAGAATAGATTCAAGAATACAAAGTTGTGGGATTGGAAAACCACAAAAATCCTGTTTGAGTTATTTGTGGTGCCAAAGGCACTTTGTAGATGTGAAGGTTGATACAATAATACATTGGATTTGAAAACGGAGGCATATAGATAGAATCCAAAAGCATTTAGCCACAAGTGATCTCAAAATCAAAAAATTAGTTCCAAATGAGATATTATCGATTTAAACAAGTACATTTCCACATCCACAAAACACCTAAAGGACCTAACATATTCCTATGGAATACTTGATAGATGCTGAAATTTCTAGTGCCAATGTTGGCTGTTGTATTGCCAATATTATTCTAGAAGAAAAAAGTAATGGAGATAGTCTCAGGAAAATATGTTAGTAGTTTCAATTGTTTGAACTATATACAATGTTCCTATTGCCATGAAAAAATGAATATCAATATATAGTGATTAGGACAGTTAGTTTAGAAAGCCAGTAGCCATACAGCTGAAAGCCAGTTGGTCACAACATCAAGCTTCTGGTCAAAAAGTATTCCTAAGAACTTTCCATTAGCCATGGTATTCCAATTAAGGCTAACTAAACTTCTGGTTTATTTTCTATGCATTGGCTTTCATAATAATGCTATAAGAAAGCTATGCTTTCTCACTTCATTCATAATTTGGGAATTTATAGAATCTTGTTTTTATAATATTAATTTTCCTACTCTCAATCTTCCCACTTTCAGCATTTTTGCAACAATATGTTGTACGATTCCTTTATCACTTTTCAATTGTGCTTTGATGATTGTCTCCACTCTATTTAGCACAAGCAGATAGGATACTAGTATTTGTTTTCTACGAGGCCACTATCTTCAAGTCACTCTATCAAAATACACATCAAATAAAGTTGGCTTTCCATTTAGACGTATATTTTCTCTATAAAAAGAGGATTTATCAATTTCTTATGGTTGTTTCAGCCAAGGATAATGTGGAGGCATATACAATGCATGTATATTGTTAGACATAGTTTAAACTTGATTGCATTGTAAACACATGCATAAATTAAGATGTTAAAATGTCTCTCTGTTCAAGTCATGCTTCTTTGAATAGATCAAAGTCCTTTCTAAAAGTCATAGGGTGTGTCTTTTTAATGTGAGTGAAAGTCATAAGTCGTGACCTTTGTCACCCATTATGTTGGGTGCAGGTAACGGAAGACAAATAAACATTATGCTCTAACATCGTAGAAGTATCATTCCATGGAGCACAAGTTTAAATCTGAAGGGAAAGATGTGCTTAGAGGAATTTCTAGCGGAGCACTGCGGGTGATAGCAACTAAAATGATGGAAAAGACATTCTGCAAAGGACAAGTTGCTTGGGCAGCAAGCTGTTTGATCATGTCTACAAATCTATTCATGAGTAAGCAATGTACTTATCATGTTGATATTTAGGATATTTTGATAAGCTTAAGGAGGTAATGAGTCCATGCCTCGTCCTTGATATCCCAATTTTTTTCATTACCATTTGTTGTAGAATGTGATGCTTTAGGAGCTAGAATTGGAGCAGTCTTGGCACAGAAGGGACATCCTGTAGCACTTGAAAGTAGTAAAGTGAAATAATGAAAAAATTGATTCTCTATCTATGACAAAGACATGTTGGCTATTATGCATGCCTTGGGCAAGTTTCAACAATATTTGGTTGTGGAAGATTTGTGGTGAAGATAAATCATAACGATTTGAAGTTCTTCCTTGGCCAACATGACTTAAATGATAGGGAACAACAATGGGTGAGTAAGCTCCATGCTGATAATTTTGACGTAGAGTCCCTAAAAAGAAAAAAAAATGTAGTTGCTGATGCTCTTCTTAGAAGGCCTACTTTATGCTCTACTTCTGCTATTTGCTGATTGGAATGCCACTATTATGGTAGACAATGTTAAAAATGCATTTGCTACTGATCTCCTTGATGCTAATGTGAGGAAAGATGGATTTGTAGCAGCAGATTGTCGCATTCTTTATAAAAACAAAATTTTGTTTGTTCTTGAATCTTGAACGAAGGAGAGAATTTTAAGGGCTTCTCATGATGCATTGTTGGCAAGCTGCTTAGGATTTTACAAGACCCACAAATAAATAAGGGAAATGTTCTAATGGAAGGGCCTCAAGAAGGATGTCCCCAAACACATTAGAGAATGCGTGACGTGTCAACAAAACAAAGTAGGACATGTTTTTCTAACATGCTTGCTTCAACCATTGCCTATCCCAAATCAGAAGTGGGAAATCATATCCATGGATTTTATCACAAGCCTCCCCAAGGTACAAGGAAAAGTTTGCATTTATATTGTGGTGGACAAACTTAATGAAGTATGCACACTTCTTAGCTATTTCTTCATAACTCAAAGCACATCAAATGACTATTTATTTTTTAGAGAAGTGCTTAGGCTACATGGGTTGCCTAAAAATATGGTTAGTGACAAATATAATAGATTCCTCAGCTCTTTTTGGCAGGAGCTATTTCACCTAACTAGTACAAAATTCACTTTCAATTGAAATTTTCATATCCAAACATGTGGACAAACATAGATAGTGAACAAGTACATTGAAGGATACTTGAGGAACTATGGTTCAGATCAATCAACTTGGGTTAAGTAGTTACTTTTGGGAGAGTATTGCTACTACACTACCTACCATTTGCCCATTGGTATGTCTTAGTTCATGGAATTATATGTTTATGATGCATTAACCTTTGTTGATTTAGTGTGCGTAGATAGTAGAGCACCAACAACTTGTAACATGGTGGAGCATAGCCAAGAGATATTGAGGTCACTCAAAGATCACCTTTAGCAAGCCCATAAGTAATAGGAATTCTATGTAGATTAGAATTGAATAGAGAGGTCATTCGAAGTGGGAGAGATTGTCTTTCTAAGAATGTAGCCTTTTGGGAAAACTTTCATCAAAAGTAGTGGGGTTGAAAAGCTCAAACCAATTCTTGTATGGGCCTTATAGGATCTTGAGGAGAGTTGGTGAAGTTGCATGTGAGTTGGAATTACTAGAAAATAGTAGGATCCATAATGTGTTTCATGTGTCTTTCCTCAAGAGACTTGTTGGACAACATATCACATCGCTAGTGGATTTGCCACCCTTGGATAATGAGGGTAAACTCATAGTGGAACCTAATGCTATTAGTGATATTAGGGCGAAGCTTTTGAGGAACAAAAGCATTGCCAATTATCTAGTTCATTGGAAGAATCTTCCTATTGAAGATCGTACTTAGGAAGAACCAAAGATCTTGGAGCATCCAAATTTGTATTGCTCAAGGGAAAGCAATTTTGGGAAGGACAAACTTTTAATGTCTCTTATCATAAGTACTGGGATGTTTGAGTTATTAAAATCATATTTGTCAGTTATGCCTCTAATCATGTCTCCGTGATTTTAGTATGTACTATGTTGTTAATGCTCCAATCTCGCTTTGTAACGTTTTGTTAATTTTTGGCTCCAATCACGTCTCCATGATTGTCGATCGCCTTTCCGTGTATTCTATTTATTCATTCTCTCTTGTAAATAATATTAATTCGATTATTTGAAATACATTTGCCCTCGCATTTGTAATATGGTATCAGAGCAAGTGTAATCGATCGGGTGTTCTAAGAAGATATCGTTTATTTGCAGAATTTGAAGGAGTTAGAAGGATCGATCTTTTGTGAGATTAAAATTTTCGTTTTTTTTTCTCTTCTCTGTGTTCGTGCGTGATCTTCCTGTGTGTATTTTTGGAGTGGTCATGAGCATCGTGCGTGCCCACGTCCTTCTTATGTGTGCGATTCTTCTATTTGCCATGCGTTCTTTTGCCGTTCTTGAGCGTGCAACTCTTCTTTGCACGCATTTTGTTCTGGAATTCATGCCGTCAGTCTTCACTCTTCCATATTCCCGTGCGTGTGGATATTCTTTTTCTTCCTATGATCAGATCCGCACTGGAATCCTTTTTGTGTCGATTCTTTCTCTGGTGGCATCGATTCTTTCTCTAGTGTCTTCATGTGATTACAAAATTGCGTCTATTTCTCAAGTTTTGGAGTTTTTTCGGCTTCCAGTGGAGACTTTGCCATTGTATTTCTTCCTGAACCTGTGCGTTGACTTCTGAGTGACTGAAAGTTTAGTATTGGGAGTTCGTTGGCAACAGTCTTCTCTTTCATCGCGTCATCTCTCTGGCTTGTGAGGTCTTCATTCCGTGCATGTGTTTGTCTTTGTGAAGGACAAATTTTGGAGCCACGTTTGTGTATTCTGCATACAACTACATCGAAATTTCCAGGTTTGTTGCTCAAGCATTTGAAGTCGGCTCTATTTTTTTTTTGGTCTCCTGTGAATATATTCCCTGTTTCATCGTGTGGAGTTTGGAGCCGTCTTGAGCCCATTATTTTGTGAGGTGTAGCATTGTCGCTTTGAACGTTCCGGGAGCCTTGCTTTGTGCGTGCCTGTCCACTTTGTGCATTTGAAGGCATCAACTTGTTAGTTTTGGACACGTCTCTTTTGGGAGCCGCTATTTTGCCTCCAAATTTGTCTTTTCTGGACGTTTTCTTGTTTCTCAACTATGTTTCGTCTCTATCTGGTTTTGGAAATTCTTGTTTGTATCAGTTGCAGCCCTGAGATTTGTGCCATTTTGGGGGTCAGATTTTTGCTTTTTGGGGTTTCGTGCCTCGTATTTGTCGGATTTTGTGTGCAAAATGGCATCTTTGACCAACATCATGTTGGACAGCAGTCAAAAGTTCAACAGTTACAACTACCACACATGGAAGCAGCGTATGATGACGATATTTGAGTATCGATGTCTTGACCAGATTGTTTTGGGCACCACGACACGACCTCTCATAGTTGATATTCTCACACTGTCATACCTTTCTTCCATTCCCTGCTTCCCCATTGATATTGAATGTCCCAAAACCGATCCCCAACCTCTTGCTCTCTTGTTTGTGGACATGTGAACTTTCACTTCCTAGTTCACATTTATTATTGCCAACTCCCAATCCTTGCTCCCTTCAACCATTGCATCCTTTTAGTATATGTTTCCTTGGATCCTTGCCTTCTAGCATGCTCTTTCATGAAACCTCACCATTCTAATAGAGGAATTCATTGATCATTAGGGTTGACCAAGAACACCATTAATGAGCCTAAATTTGCATGTAAAGTGGTGGGAAATTTTAAAATGATTCTTAGCATGAGTGGGCCCATGCTAGGCCTCCAACCCAAACCCCTATATAAGAGGGATAAACTCATCAATTTGGATCATCTTTGGACATCATATCAACAAATCTGCAATCATAGAGTTGAGCATTTGTGTTCACTTGTTGGTAAGGACAAAAACCCTTTGGTTTTGGAGATCAGTTGATGAAACCCCATTGGTTTCTTGGAGTTCAAAGGACAAAATTGACTTGAATTCTTGAGGTCATCTTCACACTGAGGTTGCATCTACACTTCAAGCTTAGTGGATTTTAGTGTTTGGGTAGTTCAGCATTTTAAATATTTTTTGAATATATTTGTGATCATTGTAATCTTTGTTCTAACTAGTTTATATAAATGTGTGTTGTGGGTTTTTCAGATTTAATCATTTTGGTTGAAACTCAATAATATATTTCAGATTTGATTGTTTTTACATAAATATTTTGCTAAGGGTCATTATATGTAGATTGACCATGCCCATGGTAAGGTTTGGAGATATCAATGGCCACCCAAATGATTTTCTAATGGTTTCAAAGATATAGGGAAACTAGAACTCTTGAGGAAGAGTGTGCATATGTATCCAAACAAGTGCCCTCACAGGAAGTTCCCTGAAAGAAATAAAACTCACATGCTAGTGCTTCATGCAAAGGCTTGCATTTTGAAAGAAATATGGGCCACCCAAATGATTTTCTAATGGTCTCAAAGATATTGGGAGACTAGAACTCTCGAGGAAGAGTGTGCATATGTATCCAAACAAGCGCGCTCGTAGGAATTTCCTCATTTAAAAGTCACATGATGGTGCTTCATGAAAGGATTGCATTTAAAATGAAATATGGGCCTTCCTAAAAAATTCTCTGTCATACTCATTTGCAATAATAACTATATAATACCTCTTTGCATAGGATTGAAGTTCAAATTCTCCTTGTGTCTTCTATTTCTTCCTAGCCCAAGAAACTAGCTCTTCCAAAGAGGATTGGGGGCTTAAAAATCTACAAATCAGACTTTTACATTGAAAAGTAAAAACATTTTCCCTAAATTCCTCTACATCAAGATTAATAATTGGGGAATTCTTGAGGAATGGTATGTATGCAACAGATTTTATACCAGGAAGGCCCATCTTCTTTATGCTAGTAGCCATTATCACCGCACCAACCCCTTTCTCCCGAATTGAAGATCTAGATCCAACTATGGTATCTTTGAATGAAGGAGAAGGGGGATGTCCACTCCCTTTACTAGGAGCCATTGATGGAGAAATTGGCGATCAAGAAAACAAAAAAAGTTGAGATGAATTGTCTTTAATTTCTTTTGAAATTCTGTCCTACATTCATTTTTAGCTTTGATTTAAAGTTATTAGTATTTTATAGTTTTTGATGTTCTTTATCAATTTTTATTTTATTTTATGATTTTGGGAAATTAATTTTTATTTATATATATTTTTGCAATATAACCTAGGTTAGGCATCCGAGGGCTGAAAAAATAGCATCTAAGTGTGGATTCTAGTAACTTAAGGTTCACGGGATCCAATCAAGAAATTGAATTTTCCATTCCAACCTTATTATTTATTTACTAAATATGGTTCATAGTCTTCTAGGATAGGGACAAATTACCTCAGCCCCTCCCTTAGTCTAAAAACCAATGCACAAGAGGTAGAAGGGGCAAATTAAGCAGGTCCCTCCATACTGACCTATAAAATTAATAACAATTTTTAATTTCTTCCATGGATGGCTTATCCAGGGACTCATCACAACATTTGACATTACCGATCAATGCTGCCAGGAAAGCTTTAAATTTAGAACCTTAGCATATTCATCTAGGTCACAATTGAGCTAACTTTGGCCTTCTTTGAGGATGTGGAAGTGCATCAAGCAATAGTGGAGGGTGGTCATTGCCTGGTCTACCACTTAGACAGGCCTAAAGTCTCCTATTTTGATAGCCTCCTCCTGCTTCAGGCTAAGAAGGTGGAGTTGATAGACTTGAGGATCGATTTTAAAGCTCTAGACTTTAATCACATTCTAGAGCTCCATTCCAACCAGGTCTAGAAATGTTGGAATAATAAATCTGGGTATCTTTGAAGGCTTGGAGGAGTTGTCACAGAAGTGTACACCCTTGCTAAGTTGATAAAATCATTTAGCCACCTCGTGAAACATGGGATGATATCCCTAAGTGTGGGCTCAGATGGTGGAGATCAATCTCCAGAGAGGGCTGGTTCCCTTGGGACTTCACCTAATCTAACCTATGCTATTGCTGTTTATAGAGAAAAGAGAGAAGGAAAACATAGAATGAAACCTAAACTCTAATAAGGTGATGGCACCAAAATGATTTCAAACCTATATTGCAGTTTGGACTCGCAATAAGATAAAATGAAACAAGTTGTTTAATGCACAACCTTGGTTTCTACATACCTATGCATAAGTGCTTTATAAGAAGGTTGGAACTCAACAGCCTTAGAAAGGAAAAACAAATATTTCACAAATAAAGGATTGTTTGAGTAATTACACAACTTATAACTTGCATAGGATATGTATACTTCTATATGAAGGTACTAGAGAATGAGACATGAAATTCAAGGACTGAGTATAATATCACAAAAACCATATCCATCATTCATAAAAAGAGTTAGATACTGCTATACACAAGTCTGAAAGTTGAGTTACAATGCTGCTCCAACTTGAAAGAACTCTTAAAACAAGTTACAATACAAAAACTAGAGAGGAAAAACTAGTCTAAAATCTGCCCTTAGGCCTGCTTATAAGCTGTTTAACAGCTGCTACATAATAGGAACATGTGTTGAAGAAAGAAGGACAAGTGTTTGCATCAACTTGTTGGGTCAAACTCCTTGGGAGTCCAAAACTGCCCTCCCTACTTTGCAGCCCCTAAAAGTGCTCCAAAAAGGTGTTTTAGTGAAGAAAAAGTCTTGCGTTGACCTTATCCAGCATCAAAGCTCCTTAAATATCTGCTAGATATCCTCAAAAAGCTCAAACTGAGTCAAAACTGCCCTAGATTCTCTCCATTAGTTGCACAGCTCGCCAAAATGCCCCTAGATGTTTGTAACTATCCATGATTGTACTTTACTTCATCAAATTGCACCTTACATGATAATAGGACATGTGAAAAAGGTTTGAAATAGTCAAAATTCCTTAGGGGGGCGTGGGAAACCTTCAAAGGCAGTTTTCCACCACTTGCCATCATCACAAAGCTCTCCATTTCCTTGCATTTTCACCTTATACCCATATGTTTACTTAACCTTCATCATAAGGTGAAAATTCAAGGAAATGGAGAGCTTTGTGATGATGCCAAGTGGTGGAAAACTGCCCTTGAAGGTTTCCCATGCCTCCCTAAGGAATTTTGACTATTTCAAACCTTTTTCACATGTCCTATTATCATTAAGGTGCAGTTTGATGGAGTAAAGTACAGTTATGGACAGTTACAAACATCTAGGGGCATTTTGGTGAGTTGTGCAACTGATGGAGAGAATCTAGGACAGTTTTGACTTAGTTTGAGCCTTTTGAAGGCAGCTAGGAGCTATTTAAGGAGCTTTGATGGTGGATAAGGTCAAGGCAAGACTTTTTCTTCACTCAAACACCTTTTTGGAGCACTTTTAGGGGTTACAAAGTAGGGAGGACAATTTTGGACGACCAAGGAGGTTTGATCCAGCCAACTAAAACAAACACTTGTCTTCCATTTCTCAACACATGTTCCTATTGTGTAGCAGCTATTGAGCAGTTTATAAGCAGGCTTAAGAGGCAGATTTTCAGTTAGGTTTTTTTCTCTTTTGGCATGTATTGTAACTTTTTTCAAAGTTCTTTCAAGTTGGAGCAATTTTGTAACTCAACTTTCAGACTTGTGTACATTAGTATGTATTGATGAATGGTAGCTTCGGTCAGATATAAATGATGATTGCTGAAAGCAACATCATCATTTATTTGTGATCAAGGTTATTCTTCAAATCTGATATTTCTGGAAAATAAGTAATTCGAATTTATAAGCATATATATAAAATTCAAAACAAATGATGTTAAAATTCTGCATTTAAATATAAATCGGAACTCATATTATATACCCGCCACATATAAGGTTATGTGTGTCTGTTAATGATACTAACCGAATGTTAGTCGGTTATGTGTGGAACCCGCACGCTCAAAGGGACACGTCCTCTCATGAGGCGCGTCTCTTAGAGGCGGGTCTCCAAACATACATATGGTGGTTCCCTCATTGATATACAAACATTGAAATTTATTAATGTTCTGCAATCAGCGCATTTAGCATAAGAGAAGAAATCTGGAAATTAGTATCTTGACTTAGAATTCTCACACATAATTTCAGACGTTAGTAATTCCTTAGATTTCTTAGGATGCTATTGGATAAAGATTTGATTACATTTACAGTATGTAACACCTTTTATCAATGAAATAGAAGTATTTTGCCTTCTCTAATCTACTATATTTTGTGTGCAATAAGGAATGATGGATATGGTTTTTGTGATATTATACTCAATCCTTGAATTTCATGTTTCATTCTCTAGTACCTTCATATAGAAGTATACATATTCTATAAAGGTTATAAGTTGTGTAATGACTCAAACAACCCTTTTAATTGTGAAATATTTGTTTTCCGTTTCTAAGGTTGCTGAGTCCCAACCTTCTTATAAAGTACTTATGCATAGGTATGTAGAAACTTGAGTTGTGCATGAAACAACTTGCTTCTGTTGATCATATTGTGAGTCCAAATTGCAGTATAGGTTTGAAATCATTTTGGTGCATCACCTCATTTGAGTTTAGATTTCTTTCTATGTTTTTTTTCTCTCCTTTTTCTATAAACAACAGTAGCATAGGTTAGATTAGGTTAAGTTCTAGGGGAACCAATCCTCTTTGGAGGTTGATCTCCACCATCTAAGCCCACACTTAGGGAGATCATCCCATGTTTCACAATGTGGTTGAGTGATTTCATCATCTCAGCAAGGGTGCACATTTCCGTGACAACATGAGTATCACCCCATGTCATGTCAAACATTGTCTCTTTGACTTATTTCAAGGAGATTTCACTTTTCAAAGAGTAGGGCTTTGTTTCTAGGTTAATGATGATCCTTGTGATGTTCTAGAGAAAAGATTTTGCTCCTCCTTCCTGCTTACATTTTGCTCATAAAGCATAGATGCCTAGTAGAATATGAGGCCTTTCTTAATCTCCCCACACTTGTCTAAATTAGGCCCTCATGAGACTCAAGTTTGGGGATTCTGTTCCTTTGTCTGCTCATTTTACAATTTAGATGATTTTTTTTAGAATTTCTACCCTCTTCTTTTAACCATCACACTTTGTGTTTCTGATTTGAGAAAATTTCCATCGTGATGGAAATGCCCTCAAGTTGGGAAGCAATTTCCTTTTCCCAAAGTTACAAATTTCATTGAGGCCCTCTTGGAGGATGGCTTTTTGAATTTTATCCATCTCCTTTTCTTAATGCCTTTTTTGATGCAGAATGTTTTTGAAGACTTTTTTATTCAACACATTTAATTTAACTGTTAAAACTCATCATTTCTAGAAAAAAGAAATATAGTGGAACCATACCTTATCAATGGAGCTTGCTTAATTTTTGTGACCATATGCTCTAGATCTAGGTGCTCAAGCCACATCTTTTAGAATCTGAAATGGATTCAATAGGGAAAGTGATCCTCTTCAATCCCGAGAGTAATGGGCTAGTGATCATGTTGATGATTATTGACAACCACGTGATGAATACTTCAAGGGCGACTTGAGAAACAAATTTAAATAATAGCTAAGGCTATTTAAATTTGTATATATTCGAATTAATTGAAGAGGCCGACTTCACATTGTAATAATTAAATAAAGTGATTTAATAATAATTAAATATTTTATGAGCCGACTTGTCTTGGTATTCGCGCCTCCTCAAGAAGACATCTTTTCTCTTAAGGTTGATGTCTCTTCATGAAGAGGTGCGAATGGCTATATATATGAGATCTTTCATTTGTGTTTCATCATCAAGCAAAGTTCATATTTGCATTCTAGAAGTTCTTTCAGCAGCAGCAAGTTCGTCATTTAGAAGCAGCAGATTGACTTCAAAGAGATTAATATATTCTCTTGTGTTTTGAATCTGAGGGAGGTGCTATTATTCATTGTATCTAATTGGCATTGTTTTGTGCCCAAGCTGTAAGCAGATTTCTACTCTTATTCAATCAATATATATATATATATATATAATATAGGAGATATATTGGTTGGGGTTTTCTCCCTCAGGTTGGAGGGTTTTCCCAGGGTATTGGCTGTGTTCTTGTGCTATTTTGAATTAATTTTTGCACTCTAATCTGATCATATAAAACTAACATGGTATCAGAGCGGGTTTGAAGAAGATCACAATCAAATTTGTGTTTAATACAATGATACCCTTATTTTATTTCTCATCTTTATTCACCTCCATCTCTCTGTCAAGATGGTGAATGGTCTTAAGATTGAGGATAGGCTTGAGGGAGCGTCAAACTTCACTTCATGGAGATTCAGGATCATGCTCACCTTGGAGGAAAGCGAATTGGCAGAGTTTGTGGAGAGCTCCGCCCCCGAGCCTACAGATGAGGAAGAGAAGGCCCTATGGAAGAAGAAAGATATTAGGGCAAATAAGATGTTAGTTGATTCCGTGAAGGATCATATTGTTCCTATTGTCTCCAAGTTAAGGACTGCGAGAGAGATGTTCAAAACCCTAGAGGAGATGTGCGAGATCAACAACACCAGCCAGGCTTTTGCATTGAAGCAACAACTCCATCACTTGAAGATGGCGAAGGGAGAATTTGTCATTGCCTACTTCATGAGAATAATCGAATTGAGAGATCAGCTCTTGTCTATTGGGCATGTTGTCGATAGCAAGGATTTGACCATGCTGGCTCTTAATGGTCTTCCTTCATCTTGGGAGTCTTATATTCAGGGAATCAGTGCAAGATCATAACTTCCCAAGTTTGATCGGTTGAGGGCAGACTGTATTCAAGAAGAGTCTAGGTTGGCCGCAAGAGGTATTGGGCAAAGCTCCGTTAATGAAGACATTCATGTTCTTGCCACTCAATCCTCGAAGAAGAAAGGCTATTTCAAGAGAAATAGAGATAAAGGAGATGATGGTGGCCCTGCATTTAAGAAGAAGAGGGACCTCTCCAAGGTCCAATGTTTTCGATGTGACAAGTATGGTCACTTTGCAAAGGAATGTCCTACCAGGCCTAGGCAGTAGGCCGCCATTGCAAATGTCGATGAAGCCTCCATGCAGAAGGATACGAGTGAATACCTATTTTATTCAGCCTTGTCAAGCAATGTATCTATCGACACCAACACTTGGCTGATTGATAGATGTGCCTCTCACCACATCATCGGATTTAGGGAGCATCTATCTAATTTGGTGGAGAAAGATTCTAGTGAACAAGTCATTATTGGAGATGATACTAGTTATTCTGTTAAAGGAGTTGGGACCTCATCTCTTCACTTGGATTTTGGTGATTCCTTGCAGTTGGATGATGTGCTATTTGTCCCAAGCATCAAAAGAAACCTTGTTTCCATCTCAGCCTTGGAAGACAAGGGTTATCAAGTTGCCTTTTCAGAAGGCAAAGTTCTTATATGGGCAAAGAACTCCAACATCAAGATTGCTCGGGTGATTGGAGTTAGACATGGGTGTCTCTACAGGCTATGCACTCGTCCCATTCAAGCTCTAGTGCATGACTCCTCAAGTTTGTGTGATCTTTGGAATCAAAGATTGGCTCACCTTCACTTTCGAGCTCTACCTATTATGGAGAAGATGGTGACCGACCTTCCTAAATTCAACCAGAAGCATGAAGGAACTTGCAAAGGTTGCGCTTTGGGTAAGAATACAAAAGGACCATTCCATAGTAGTGAAAGTAGATCCAAATGTGTTTTAGATCTTATTCATTCTGATTTATGTGGTCCAATGTCTGTTGCGTCTTCGAGTGGTTTCTTGTAATACATTATTTTTATTGATGACTATTCTAGAAAGACTTGGATTTAGTTCTTGAAATCTAAAGAATCTGAGGAGATATTAGAGAGATTCAAAGAATACAAAGCTCAGGTGGAGAATTTATCTGGAAAGAGGATCAAGGTCTTGAGATCCAATAACGGAGGAGAGTACACTTCTGTTGTCTTCTGTAACTTTTGCATTGAAGCAAGGATTAAGAGGGAGTTCAACATTCCTTATAATACTCAACAAAATGGTGTTGTGGAGAGAAAGAACAAATCTATTGTGAAAGCAGTCAAAGCCATGATTCATGACCAAGACCTACAAATCTCTCTTTGGGCTGAAGCATCCAGGACTGATGTCTATGTCCAGAATAGAAGTCTTCACAGAATCTTGGAGAATATAACTCCTGAAGAAGCATTCTCTGGGGTGAAGCTTGAAGTAAGTCACTTGAGGATCTTTGGATGTCCAAAGTATGTTCATATACCAAAGGAAAAGAGGACAAAGTTGGAACCTTCTGGCAAGAAGGGAATTTTGGTAGGCTATAGTGAGACATCAAAAGCCTACAAAATATACATTCCGGGTCAGAAGTCAATTGAGATCAGTAGAGATGTCACATTTGAGGAGGATGTTGCATTCAGGAGATCCAAGGGCACTCATATGGAGATCGATGAAGAAGAGCCTCCTCAAGATATGGAAGTTGACCATGTTCCTAAGAATCAAAGGGAGGCCCCAGAACCTAAAAAAGATGATGATCCAGTTGAGGCCTTGGAACCTATTGATGGGCCTAGAGATATTGTGATTGGAAGGAAGAGACCTCTTTGGGCCAAGAAAATAATGCAGGAGGCAGAAAGTTTTGCAGCCCCAAGAGGAACCTTCAGAGAAAGTAAGAGACCTAATAAGTTCTCCAGTTATGTAGCCTTGATGAGTCAAATTATTGAGTCAGAGCCTTTCAGTGTTGAGGAAGCTTCTAGTCAACAAGTTTGGAAAGATGCTATGACTGAAGAGTATCAATCCATACTTAAGAATGATGTTTGGGACATCGTTCCTAGACCCGAAGGCAAATCTGTGGTGTCTTCTAAATGGTTCTTCAAGATCAAGCATGCGGCTGATGGGAGCATTGAGAAGTACAAGACCAGATTCGTGGCTAGAGGGTTTTCACAAAAAGAGGGAGTTGACTATGAAGAAACCTTGCTCTAGTGGCTCGTTATACTTTTGTCAGGACCATCATTGCTATTGCTGCATCTAGAGGATGGAAGATTCACCAAATGGATGTAAAGACAACCTTTCTAAATGGTGTAATAGAAGAAGAGGTTTACATTGAGCAACTCGATGGATTTGAGGTACATGGGAAGGAGTCTCATGTTTGCAAGCTGAAGAAGGCCTGGTATGGTCTTAAGCAAGCTCCTCGTGCTTGGTGCGAAAGGATTGATTGTTACCTATTAAGTTTGGGTTTCTCAAAGAATGATGCAGATTCTAACCTCTACTTCAAGGTAATAAATGGTGAAGCATTGATTTTGGTTCTGTATGTTGACGATTTGATTATCATTAGAGAAGAACATCTCATTCTCAAATGTAAGGAGTTAGCTTCTGAATTTGAAATGAAAAATCTTGGTCTCATGCATTACTTCCTTGGCTTTGAAGTTTGGCAAAAGTCAGATGAGATGATTCTAAGTCAAAGAAAGTATACCATTGACATTCTGAAGAGGTTTGGTATGATTGATCGCAAACCTATGTCTACACCTATGGAGACCAACCTACATAAGTTGAAGGAGGCTGCAACTAGTTCAAAACTGGTGGATCCCACGATGTACAGGCAATTGATTGGTTCATTGATGTACCTAGTTAACACTAGACCAGATATCTGCTATGTAGTGAGTGCACTTAGTCAGTTTATGTGTGAACTAAGGCAAATACATCTTGTTGCAGCAAAACATATCCTAAGATACTTGCGTGGCATAGTTTGATATGGGTTGAGATATTCTTCAGGTGTGGATTTGAAGCTGCATGGTTTTATTGATTCTGATTGGGCAAGGTGTGTCACTGATCGAAAGAGTACCTCTGGTTGTTGCTTCAATTTGGGATCTGCTATGATATCCTAGTGCAGCAGGAAGCAATCTTCAGTGGCATTGAGTACAGCAGAGGCTGAGTACATTGCAATTTGTGTGGCAGCTCGTGAAGTAGTGTGGCTTCGAAAGCTCCTTGCAGGATTGTTTGGACAATCAATGGAGCCTACTATCATTCATTGTGATAACCAAAGTTGTGTGAAGCTTTCTATCAATCCCATGTTTCATGACAAAACTAAACATGTTGAGATCAAATACCATTATATCAAAGATATGGTATTGAGGAAAGCTATACAATTGAGGTATATCAACACTGATGAGCAGACGACAGACATTCTCACCAAGCCCCTCTCGAGGATAAAGTTTGTGTACTTTCGAGATAAGCTTGGTATGGTGGAGAATCAAGCCCTAGCTGAGAAGGAGTCTCAGTATCAGTGATCCTTGATAATGCATTTCTCTTTGAGATTTGAGGTGAAAGCCCTTGTTTCCACCCTCTAGGAGAGCCATGGTGGATGTCGTGTGTGACTCCATGACAACATCACGTGAGGGAGTCCGTGATGATCTTTATTGTACTTGTGTTTCACCCTCTGGGAGAGCCATGGTGAAAGTCACAGTGAGGTGACAACATGACATTGAGTGATGAGCACTTGTACATACCATCTATGGAGGTAGCCATGATGGTTGATATCACGATGAGGTGATATGCTTTCACGATGAGGTGATAAGCCATTTCTTACATGAATGAAGTCATGCTGATTAACATCACTATGAGGTGATATTTCTTACACAGGTGGAAGTATTCCTCCCTAGCTGAGAGGGAGTGTTGATGATTATTGACAACCACGTGATGAATACTTCAAGGGTGACTTGAGAAACAAATTTAAATAAAAGCTAAGGCTATTTAAATTTGTATATATTCAAATTAATTGAAGAGGCCGACTTCACATTGTAATAATTAAATAAAGTGATTTAATAATAATTAAATATTTTATGCGCCGACTTGTCTTGGTATTCGCGCCTCCTCAAGAAGACATCTTTTCTCTTAAGGCCGACGTCTCTTCATGAAGAGGTGTGAATGGCTATATATATGAGATCTTTCATTTGTGTTTCATCATCAAGCAAAGTTCATATTCTCATTCTAGAAGAAGTTCTTTCAGCAGCAGCAAGTTCGTCATTTAGAAGCAGCAGATCGACTTCAAAGAGATTAATATATTCTCTTGTGTTTTGTATCTGAGGGAGGTGCTATTATTCATTGTATCTAATTGGCATTGTTTTGTGCCCAAGCTGTAAGCAGATTTCTGCTATTATTCAATCAATATATAGGAGATATATTGGCTAGGTTTTTCTCCCTCAGGTTAGAGGGTTTTCCCAGGGTATTGGCTGTGTTCTTGTGTTATTTTGAATTAATTTTTGCACTCTAATCTGATCATATAAAACTAACAGATCAGATCTAGAATCTAAAAGACCTTTAGAGCTAAATGCAAAGTCCTTTTACAGTGAGTTTGTAGAGGCAAGAAATCTGTCAATCTAGTCACACCGTGGGAGTCTCTCTTTCTTCTGTTTGACCATGTAAACCATTCCTTCCACAACTTCAGATCCCATAGGGCAGATTTTTCTATCAACTTAGCAAAGCTAGCATTATCCTGGCCCCTTGGATTTCATGGCTCCTCCTTTATTTTTTGAGTGGACAAGTCTTGCATTGAAATTTCCAATAACAGCGCATTTGGTACCATCACAGATATTAATGATATGTTGGATTTGAGCCCAACGTTTTTCCTTGTCTATGTTGCTTTCTGGACCATAGACATTAATGTTGCAACAATCCTTGGAGTTTTTTGCAATGCACTTGACAGGCTAAACAGTTATCCTCAAATTGCAGTTCAGAAACAACCACTAACTTTGGGTTCTAAAGGATGGCTAGGCCCCTGAGGTGCCTTTGCTTTCCTAGAAATAATTTCCATGCAGGGTATTGAATTTCTTCCCTAGGAGTGGCCCATTTTGGTTTGTTGTAATAAAATGATGTTTGACTGACACTTCTCCTAGAGTCTTTTGAGGATCTTTCTCTTTGGGGTTTTGGTGTGGATTTAATCATTTAAGCCCTTGATGTTTCATGAGATCAGCTTCATTGAGAAGGATTGGGTTTCTTGGTGCTTGCAAATATATCGTCTAGTTAGGATTGATTCTCAACAACAGTGACTGCTGTAGCGTGCATTTTGGATGTAATCATGTTTGCTATGTCTCCTTGCCTTGGTTTTATTCTCCTTTCCTTTTGTCATTTCTTTTGTGCCTTGATGGGACCCTTTCCTCCCTATTCTGAGCTTGAGATCACTATGATATCTAGATTTTTGAATTTCCTGTTGATCTGCTTGCCCTACCACTGAATGGGGTTTCATTTCCAGATTGTCTTGCTTATCACTGTTCTTCTTATCCTCTTCTGAGATAGACTTGGGTTCTTCTGGGGGTTTTACCAAAACTCCAGTGAAACCGTACTCCAGAAGATTCTTGTTCTTGGCTGCCTTTATGGTTTCCTGAGATTGTGTTTTAGGCATTGATTCCCTCTTCTCCATGCTTTTACCTAATTTATCCTTTCCCTTATCCTTCTCAGTTGTCACTGGCCTTCCATTTTTCCCAGTCTTGCTTTTGATCATGTCCATTCATTTTGGCTTGATGAAGCCATCATTGTCTTTTTCTCACTGGTTTTCCTTTGGTTGCATGTTGGTCTTTTGCAGGGAGGGACCTGATTAGATGATCATACTCATGGTGGATCCCTTACATCTGAATGGATGCTTTTATAGTCCAGACTTCGCTCCCATTCCATTTCATCGGCTTTTAAGGTGATATTTTTGGGAAGCACATTTGTGAGATCTAATTCCACACAGATTTTGGCTAACTGGAAAGGCCCTTCCCACTGCAAGGTCTCAAATTCTTATCAATGTTATAACTCTTCCCAAGAAGTTAGATATGGAGTGAAAGACATTTCTAGACAAAAACTCTTGTGGCAAAGCATATAATTGGATTGAGAATAGGCAGGTAGCGAGGATTTCCTCTCTGGGTTTGAAACCTAGGGACTAGCTGTTTATCAAAAGGCTGAATTCTTGAAGTATGACTCCCCTCCAAAATTGTATCTGTTAGGTTGATTCACAAACACTCTTATGAAATAACCTTTGGAACAAGATCTGTTCTCATACTCTCCATTGTGTTTCCAGTTTCACCTGGCCCAAACCTGTAATTCCTCTAGGGGGATTTGGGCTGCCAAAAATTTGTAGATCACACATTGTGCATGCAAAGAGGAAACATTTTTTTTAATTTCCATGATATAGAGGCTAATGACCAGATTCTCTTCTATAGTTGGCATGCAGTTGTTTATAGCTGGAACTTGAAGAGCCATCTTTCTCATATCAGCAGTAGGAATGGTTGCTTTCACCTCATTCTCTGAAACTAAGTGTTTGGATCCTGCTACAATTTTCCTAGAAGAAAAAACTTCAGGGGTTGGAGAATCCTTCCCGCCTCCCCCCCACACCTCCGCCCCTCAAAATACTTATCTCTAGGAATTCAGAGCCAGAGATGCTAGAAACAGACTAGATCAAGGTTGGACAACTTGCAAGCGAGAAGATCAATAGAGTTGGGAAATCCTAGCAGAGCTCGTTCTTGGCATTGAAGCCCTAATGGGAAGTTCTCTTTATATTACAAGGTATATATTGAGGTTTTAATTTTTAGTTTTCATTTAGAATTTTATTAATATTTATAGAATTTGATTTCTTTTATCTATTATTATTATCAGGGCATTATTTACTATTTATTATTTTTGCTTTGGGCACTTGGTGATCTTAAGCCTGGATGTGGCACCTTACTAATTATGGAAATTTAAACACATTATTAGTACGCTGTTATGATGCTCCATTAATAAAGAGTCAAACAAGAGGTAGGAGCCTTAACACAAAATTAACCAAATTGGGTGGTGTAATGCTAATTTTAAAAATATCTAGCTTTGTCCCCCTCTTCACCATGCCCACTTTGCTTATTGCTAGGTGCATTACATTCTTGCATGATGTTGATAATCAAGTCCTTCAACTATAATTGTAGCAAAGCAAAATGATAATGAAATATTGAAGCAGCGTTCCACAGATTATCCTAGATGGGGGGACATGAGGACAAGTTTCATGGACACCAATTTTTTTCCCAAAATTTGGGGGGACGGTGGGTAGAACAATAAATAATAATTGAAAAATTATTATGAAAAATAATCAAGTGAATTCTAATTCATCATTTACGTAAAAAAATTTACAATCTGTTGAACCTATATATATATATATATATAAACAAATACAGAGTTAGTGTTACAAGTACAATGGGCCTATGTTTCTGATTCAAGTACAATTTTTTTTCCTGTCACATTAATTATAAATTTATGTATAATTTGCACAAAATGTACAGACCTGATTACATAGTTGAGAATTGATAATGCAATATCACTTGTCAAATCATAAATATATATATATATATAAAGTTTGCAATACAAAGTTAGTGTTACAAGTACAATGGGCCTATGTTTCTGATTCAGGTTTGATGGTTTGCCAAAAAAAATTTCTGGCTTCAATACAACTGGGTTTGATTGTATATCTATATGTCTGTGTGTGTCACATTAATTATAAATTTATGTATAATTTGCACAAAATGTACAGACCTGATTACATAGTTGAGAATTGATAATGCAATACCACTTGTTAAATCATAAATGTTAAAGATAAATCAAAATGGTTTATATCATAGTAGCATTACTTGGAATCAGCATTGACTCAGCAAACCTAAAGTATAAGTGGAATTTAATTATTTATATATAAATAGTAATACGATAATTTGCTAATATGTACAAACTTAACTACATAGCTGAGAATTGATAAAGCAATGCCACTTGTCAGATCATAAATGTTTAAAAGATAAAATCAAAATGGTTTATATCATAGTAGTATTTCTCCGATTGAGGATTGACTCAGAAAACCAAAAGTATAAATGGAATTCAGTTACTGAGGCTTTAATCAGAAAACAATCAAGAAAAAAGTGCTGCTGTTTCATGAGGCGCAACTCAAATCAATTTTTTTATATTTTGCCAATTAAAACTAGAGGTGGGGTTCAGGTGCAACACCCTTGTTGTCTTCCTCCTCGTGATATAAGGTGGGATTGAGTGTCAGACCCCCTGCCACAAAGCCCAAATTAAGGCCTTTGAGGCCATAGGGTCCTTCTTGGCACATGCCATTTTTCATAATTTTACAACTTCTAACCAAGCTCCATATTCTTCAAAAAGTGCACTTTTAGGGTAGCCAGGGTAGCGGGTTAGGTTTTTTAAAGCTTTTTAGGTGTTTTTACATAAAAAATCTATTTTTTAAACTCTTTTCTTTAAAATTCGTTTATTTTTTTGTGGGCTCTGCTTGGTTAACCTAACTCATTGTCCAATACGAATGCCATAGCATACTTCTCATTGCTAAACTTATAAATCCTTTTTTCGTTCTAAAATCCCTGAGGCAGACAATTTCTTTACCTGTTTTGAGCTTGTCTTTGAGAAGAGAGAACAAATACAACAGAGTCAGGCATGATTCAGCTTAAGTTTTTTTGGCCACGAAGTCCTACGTGGAGGCTCTTGGCAACGTTGGGAAGAAGCATCTTCTTTAATAACCTCTGCCACAATTTTTGCCTCATGTTTTGGATGTGGCAGGTTCAAATATGGTTGTGGGTGAATTCTACTCTTTTTTCTAGTCTTATTCAGCTTGATGACAATGCAGGCAAGGGCTTTCAGTCACCTTCAGACTTTCTCCTCTCTGTTGGGGGAGAAGTTGTTTGGGCTTTGGATCCCTTCATTTCAAGTGCTAATACTGACATGGGGAGGTTGGAAGGATTAATTCTGGTCCTTTCCAGACACTGGATTTTGGGGTGGAAGTAGTTGACCATGAAGATAGGCTGAAGCAAGTCACCTTAATTTGCAAGTTCCAGTATTTTTGGTCAAGTTTAGGTAAGCTCCATGAATGGTTGACAATTAATTGGAAACCTCTGTTAAAGGAGGGCATTGCCATTTGCCCTTGGGCTAAAGGCTTTTTTTGGTAACCTGTAGATCACCCTCGAACAGGAATGCTCTCCTTCAGGGAGGCCCTTGGTTTTGGGTTTGAAACAATGATTTATAGAATTGAATTGTCTCTGAATCTTTCTCCGTTTCTCCAATATAGGGTAGACTCCCAAACCTTCCTCTTTGGTTTTGGACCTTGGTTTGCTGCATGTTTTTCTTCCATTGGTAATTAGTTGGGAAAACTTATTTCTGTTTCAGATTTGTCTCAAATGATGGGTCATTTCACCTTTGTACAAATTCTTGCTGGAATGGATTTATCTAAGATGTTACTTTATAGGAACTTGTTTAATATTTGGATCCAAGATTTAGATGCAATGGCTGAACTATGAGGGCATTGCTTTTACATGCAGGTCCTGTTTTGCTATGGGGCATTTGGCTGTGAATTGTCTGAAGTCTTCTTGTAGGATGCTTTGCCAAGTCACCCCTAGGCAGGCTACTTGGTGGAAAGGGGCTGAACTGTGGCACCAGGTGATTGAATCTGGTATTTTTGTAGATGATCTTTCTAAAGATTCTTTGGAGATTGCCTCGTTAGACGGTCTTGATTCTTCAGCAGCTCCCTTTCTTCAGGATAAAGTGTCCTTTCATCTTGTGGCTAAGGAGGCTTCTCCCCTCACCCACTCTAGGCTTGATGGATTTTCCTGTTTTACAAGTGTTGTGGTGAGTACCCCTCCGAGGGATTTGGAGCACCACTCTCTTGAGATCTCTTCTTAAGAAGATCTAGAATTTTTGGTCATGGTGGGAAATAAGAAGAATTCCTGAGCTAAGAATGTAAATGGCCAAAGTGGGATGACTCTCAGATCCCATATTAAAAAGGGTTAGCGAGGTCTAAGTCTTAGTTTTTGTTTCTCTCCCAGGTTTTCAAAGTGGGAGTTTTTGAACAGTTAAACGTGAAACAATATTGAATTTAATTTTTGATTTGATTTATATCCAAAGGGAGAGGGCTCCAAGTCCCTCAATTCATGTATAAGAAAAAAAGAAACTTGGAAAAAAAAAAAAACTCCAATAGAGCATATCTAATGTACTGAGCTTAAGTGGTAAAGTAGAAATCTACAATCTAAATGATTTGCAGACAGCAGACAGGCATTAATTTACAATTTAAATGATCTGCGTGCCCCCCTGGTGTCCTGGGGATGGCAGGGTGTTCCTTTATGCACCTTGCAGAAGAGAATGTCCCCTGCACTGCAAGTCTGTACAGCATATGGCCACCTTTGTAGGTGGTGCTTGAAGGGATGGCAGGGGGATGTTTATCTCCATCCATTGGTAACCAGGATAGTAAATGGGTTTTACTCTGGGGATGTGTCTCCTGGGAACACTGTATTGAAGTGTATAATAGTCAAGTGAAATTTAATGTTGCTGATGTAGCACTAGTCAACCCAGTCAAGAATTAGTGGTTAGTTAATGTAATGTTTGTTTAGAGAGTGAAAATATAATGTTTATTCCAAAAGGTTAGGTTTTCCGAAGTAAATCATATGATGTTGCCATAATAGGTTTAATGATGTCATAAATGATAAATGAGATGTGATGGTATCATATGCAACGTGGCTGTTCCTCTGTCAAATATGGATACCGAATCTCATCTCTGGTTGAGGTATGTTGTAGCACTTCATGCCCAATAATGCAATTTCCGGTTTTGATCTGAATAAATTCTTTGGAAACGGAGTCAATAGTGGAGTTTTCTTATGAAGTCAATTAATTTCTCATATGAGGTCAATAACCTAAAATTTGCTATTACAACTTTATAAATCATAGAGCTAAATTTTGAAAATTTGAAATCTGAAACTGGGTGCTGTTATGCCAGTCATTCTTTCAACCTGAAATCAGTTATTAGAACTTAAAGAAACCTAGCACTAAAATTGTAAATGTGAATCTGAATTTTTGAAAGCTCAATTTTGGAGTTTCAGCTTGTATACATGTCCCAAAATTGAAGTTGTAAAGGTGATTTAAATAACAGTTAGTAATTTTTTTACTCAGAATCTGATCTCTGCACTTGCTTAAGGGCCTAGATTTTCACAAACAAGCTGCATGAAAAATCTTAAACATCTATAACACTCCAAAGATTAACTTGTATATATAAAGGTTTGGTTTTCCCTATATTCCTATCTGGTGTTTGCACGTGTTCTGAATATGTTTACATAGAAAACTTCATTTAATCAAATTTTACTTTATAATGCCACAGTTCTCCTTTTAAAGCTCTGGTGCAACATTTAGTGCCTCGTAAGTCCTATGCCAGTTCTTTTAAGACCAAGCTCACTTTCTTAATCTATTTCTTTTGTTTGTGTGCAAGGTTACCGGTATTCCTTTTTGGGTAGGAGATAATCACAATCACAATGTTTAGACATTGTAACATTGTTTAACAACACACAATCGTTATTACAATTTGGGA